>JAOXYA010039035.1:0-12652 GCA_028565675.1 Sorex palustris
GGGGAGCTTGCCAGGCTTTGCCGTGTGGGCGAGATACTCTCGGTAGCTTGCCGGGCTCTCCGAGAGGGGCAGAGAAACTGAACTCTGGTCAGCCGCGAGGGCCGTGTACAAGGCAAATGCCCTACCCCCTGTGCAATCGCTCCAGGCCCCCAAACCCTCTGAGCACTGCTGCAAAGACTCCCCCACACCTGACAGAAAAACAGCAAAGTCCTGAGGGCAGGCCTGGGGCGCCTGCTAACAGGCTTCCTGAGCCAAAGGACAGCAGCCAGGCACTTGCTTTGCATGCACTTGACCCGGGTTCGATCCCTGGCACCACATGGGGTCCCCCCAAGCACCACCAGGAGCAACCCCTGAGCACTGCCAGGTGTGGCCCCCTCAAAAAAAAGTACCTCAGCTGGAAGCTGTGTCCCAACAGAGGCCGCAACAAGGCTCTGGACCCCACTAAAGGTACGGGGCGGGGGGGGCAACAGCAATGAATTTGGGGCCCCACGGGGTCAGGCCACCCCGCCCCACCCAACACCAATGGCCTCTGCTAGGTCAGGTCACACTGCGTGGGGTGCAGCCCGAGGACAGCGTCCCCCACTTTCCTCCTGGTGCCCGGCTGTCCCGGGTGGGGGCCCCCACAGACTCAGGAGCAGGAGATGAGGCAGACCACCACGACTGTCTGCCCGGGGCCCGCCCACCCTGCCGGGGGTCTTGGGGACCTCGTTCCATGCCACGACAGGCTCCATCGCTGGTCACCAGCGACCGATTCAGCCGCAGATCCTGCCTCCTGGGAATTCTCCACCCTCTGTCCCTGGGGTATCCCGGGCCAGCTCCTTCCTCAGGCAGGGGTGCCCCGAAGCCACCTGATCTCGCACCCAGATTTGGGCGGTGACCTTTACAGCCCTCCGTGCCTAGGATGCCCTCTGTGGGAGCTGGCTGTGCGCCAGGGGTGGGCACAAAGCCTGAGTGCGAGTCCTGGCAGGAGGCCACAACACAGCCGCACCCAGGATCTCGGGGCCTCACCCGCCCAGCCCTGCCCTGCCCGGCCCGCCCGGCATGACACACCCCTGGCTCGTGCTCTGTCTATGGGTTCTGGACACGCACGCTGGAACCCAGGAAGCCCAGGGCTGCCCCGGCTACAAGGCCAGCACCAACCGGGCCCCTTCCGGCCCAGGAGCCTCAAGGGTCAGCAGCGCAGGATGGGTGGGCAGTGGCGCTCCCAGGGCTCCAAGGCTCACGGGCAGGGGGTCTGTGCCGGACCTCACGTGGCCTCGACAGTCCCCAAAGAACGCAGGAGGCTGGCTCGGGAAGCCTCCTGCCCCTCCCCCCAGCTGGCCCCCAACAGCCGCTCTGCCCAAAACACACTAGGGAGAGAAACAGTCATGGAGGTGCTTCAGCCCCCCCAGTCCACGAACAATCCCTGGGCCTCAGAAAGCCCCACAGCATCTCGGGAGCAAGACACCCCTGCAGGAGTGGACAGGCAACGGAGTGCCCGGACTGGACAGTCATGATGCCTGCAGCATTCAGGGTCCGAGTGGTGTGGGACCAGGCAGGGGGCTGGCCATGCCCTCGTGAGCCCAGGAATGTCCCGACTAGGCAGGTGTGTTGGGTGGGGGGTGTATGTGGCAAACAAGACTTGGGCATCAAAGGCAGCCCCCTGGCAGGGAGCCCTTCCAGGAGGGACATAGGTACGCGGCCTGCGATGCAACCGGCAGATGGGACCCCACGCTGGCCGCGAGCGTGGGAAGCAGGAGGGGGTCTGTCCTGCAGCTGCCTCGGTTTGGGTCTCCTGAGCCCCACCGGGAGTGACCCCTGAGCACAGAGCCAGCAGGAAGTTTGCCTCGCTGGGTGTGGCCCAGATCCTATTACTGTCATGGGAGAGAATCCCAGGAGGGGGCAGGGGTCTGGTCACCCCCAGACCCAACATCACCCCAGCCGGGGAGCCACCTGCCGCCCAAACTCTAAGGCTCTGAGGCCCTACCAGGAAACGCAGTCCCTGGGGGGGGGGGGGGGGGCGGGCAGCCCCTCACGAGGCAGTACGGACGCATGCGCATAGACGCCACCCCTGTCACAACAGATGCTCAGGATCCAGGGCCAGGAGTTGGCCCGGAAGACCCAGGTTCGATTCCTGCCCGGCACCGCCAGGCCAAGTCCCAACCCCCCAAGCACGGCCAGAAACGGCCCCGACCCCTGAGTCACACCAGCTGTGGCTTAAAACAAACAAAAGACAAAATGAAACAACTTTGGAGCTTCAAGAAGCAACAGCAGAGGCGAGAAAGTCAGTACGGGAGCCAGAGGGGCAGGAGAGCCGGCCCGGTCGATCTTTTGAGCACTGCCTGGAGTGACACCTGGGCGCAGAGCCGGACGCAAGCAAGCCCCGAGCACGGTCCATGTGGCTAGAAAACCAGAAGAGACACACAAGAACACGAGCGTGGGGCTAAGACGTTCGCCCAGCACCCCCTGGCCCCTACCCCATGGAAACCAGGTGACACACTCAGAAAAACGGCCACGGACGAGGGGCGTCCACCCGCCTGCCCTCTGCACAGGGACCCCCACTTGAGGTCTCTGGTGCCACGCTGCTCTCCCGAAGAGCAAAGCTGGGGTCACCGGCACCACCCCTTAGCGAGCAGCGGGCCCACGGGGGACCGAGCAGGCCCACCCGGGGCTGAGGAGCCAAGAGGCTTGGAGTTGCCCAGGGGTGCTCTGGGTGTGAGCACAAGGGGTCGGGGTGCAGGGTGGGGGGGCTCTCAGAGAACCCTCCCCAAGCAGATGGGGTACGGGGCCCTGGTAAGGCCCCGGATGAAAAACCCCTCATTCAACAGGGGCTCCCTGGTAGCCAGGGCGGGATGCCAGGGAGATGGGAGGTCACGGGAGCCGGGGGGTCTCCTGCAGGCACTGCGACGATCACTCAACACCCGCGCACGGCCCCCGGCAGTGATGGAGAGACCAGGGCAGTGGACACAGGAACCCGCCCAGCATATGCCCACAGGGTGGGAGAACAGTGGTCAGGGGGTGGGAGTCGGGGTGCATCCTGGCCATAGGGCCTGGGGAGTTCTGGAATCAGACAGGGCCCCAGGGAGGGTCCTGAGGCCTGAACCCCAGACCCATTCTCAATGGCCTTCGGGGAAGCCCCTCGCCGGCCTCAGCCTACAGCTCTGGGCGCCTCCGTCTCCTGACCTTTCAGCCCGGCTGACCGGAGCGAGTACCAGGCGCCCACGGCATTCCCCGCCCCCTCCCACAAGCCTCCAGGACAAAGCTGCTTTGGCTTCTCGTCACCACCAGAGATTCTTCCCCGCAGGTCTCCAAGAGCCTGAGAAAGCTGGGCAGAGGCATCAGGGCTGCCTGGAGCCTCTGGACACCCCCTCAGGGACACCTCCTGTGGGGGGGGGCTACAGAAGCAGAGGGACAAGGACAATGGCAGGAGGGCAGGAGTCCACACACAGAGGGGCCCACCCACCCCAAACTACGAAGGGCAGGAAACTGCAGGCGGCCAGGGGGCCTCAGAGCCCAGCCATGCCCTCCCCGGAGTGGACCGGTGGCGGCAGGGTCAGAGTCACTCGGGGGTCTGCGTGGGGCTCGGGCTGCCACCCGCGTTTCTGCTCAGCGGGAAAATGTGGGACCACCATGCACTGAGCACAGGTCAGGAAGGGCCCCCCCCCCTGGCCTGGGCTGCCCCACCCCACTCCACCTTCCCCCATCTGCGCTCCTGGCCTGGCTTCTCCCCCCCCACACCCCACATTCCTTGTTTCTGGGCAGCACCCAGGTCTTGTGTCCCCTGAGGACCAGGGATGGCGCCCAGACCTCCCTCTGGCAGCTGCCGGCCCCCGTTCCTCCTTCCAGCAAACCTCTGTTGGGGCAGGGAGGGCGGAGGGAGGTGCTGGCCGGGCCGCGGCCCACCTGGGTTTGATCCCAGCATCCCGAGGGCACCCTGAGAGCACGTAGCAGAGTCGGCCCTGAGCACGGCCAGGCGTGAGCCCCCAACTAAACAGCAGAAGGTGGATTTGCAGGGGCAGGGGGCTGATGGCCCACCTAAGGGCCGAGTCTCTCTCCTAAGGGCTCCCGCAGGGACAGGGGCAGGGGCAGAGAGCGGCCAAGGCCCCCAGGCAGGGTCACTCACAGCCGAGCCCTCACCCACAGAGCAGAGGCCCAAGTGGGGTGCTGGTGGGGTGCTGGTGGCCACTCCCCCTGCAGACGCCAGCAGTGACATTTGCAGGGGCTGCGGGGGCTCCCCCTTCATTAGCATACAAAGGCCACCTCAGCACTCACTGCCGAGGACACCTTCCCCCTCAGGAAACATCCAAGGTGAGGGGCACTGAGTCACAAGTCAGCAAGAGAGAGAGAGAGACACGGAAGGAAGGAAGGATAGGAGAGCAGACCCTGGGCCGGCCTGTGGGTCCTGGCACCCAGGGTGGTCCCCAGTGTCCAACAGAAGGAAGCCCTGAGCACTGCGGCATGAGACCCGGGGAAGCCACGCAGACCCGCACACGGGGTGGGCAGACTCCAGGCCAGGGGACCGTGGACCGCTCTGGGAAGGCAGCAGAGAGCACGGTACCCACAGTGACCCTGGCTGGACACAGCCCAGCAAGCAGCGCTCAGCGGAGGCTCAGCGCGTGGGCAGGGGCAGGAGGCCACAGAGGGACGCCACGGGCCAAGCTCTGGGGAGCCATGGGCTGAAAGAACCGTTGTGAGATGGGGATGGTGCTGTATGGCACGGAGGGGCTGGGAGGGACTCAGCATAAGAGCACTGTGGCAGGGGTGAGGGAGCACTGACAGGGGTGAGGGAGCACTGTTTGGTGGGGTGAGGGAGCACTGTCTGGCAGGGCTGAGGTGAGCACTGTCTGGTGGGGTGAGGGAGCACTGTCTGGTGGGGTGAGGGAGCACTGTCTGGCAGGGCTGAGGTGAGCACTGTCTGGCCCACAAGGCCCCGGGTTCAATCCCAGACACCACGGCCACAGCACACTACCGCACAGCCCAAGGGACACAGTTCAGTACCGGTGGCCGGGAGGGGAGCCCCTACCCCCTCAGGAGTCCACTGGACGGGTCAGAATCGGGCTCAGTGGCCCTCTCCCCCGCAGCCCCCGGCTGCTGGGGCCCCTGCGGGGGTGCAGGGGGGAGGAGGCCCCGCCCAGCACCATCCCGACCTGTCCTACCTGGACGTCACGCAGGGTGGCGATGGCACCTCACTGCTGACGCCCCTGGCCTGTACGCTGGCCCAGCCCGGAGCCTCGAGCCGCTTGGGCATCGAGGGCCCCCCGCCGCGGGGGTTGGCGGGCCGGGCGAGCGCGGCCAGGCGCATGGCACGGGCGGTGGCCAGCAGCCGCATGGCGAGGCGTGAGCAGGCAGGCCGGCCGTGAGTGCGGCCCCGGCGGCTGCGGAATGAATGAGCCACTGGGCCCGGGCCCGGCCCGCCCCTCCGGCCCCTCCCGGCGGCCGCAGGAGGCTCGACTTCCGAGCCGGGGGCCGGCCCCTTCCCCCCGCGCGGCGGAGCAGGGCCTGCTGGGGAGGCCAGGATGGTGAGTCAGAGGTAGGCGGGAGGGCCCGTGCAGGCCTGCCGCGCAGGGCCCAGGGTCGCGGGCACGGCCACTCCACCCGGGCCGCCGGCCACCCGCCAACTGGCACAGAGGTCCCGGGATGGGACAGGACGGGATGGAGGACAAAGTCCCGCCCCGCAGCGGGCACACACATTCCTGGGCCCCGTCCCGGTAGGAGGAAGAAGATCAGCGCTGGGCTGGGGACTCTGCACCCCGTTTGAGTTCCCTGCTTTTGGGGGTGCGCCATCCCCGGCGCCGATCCGGCCAGGAGCAACCCCTGGGCTCTGCCCGGGCAGCATCCGCCCCTGTTTATTCTCTGTTGTGGCAGTTTAAAGGAACATCAAAGGCTTCCAGGCCAGAGCTCACAGAACAGCCCCGACCGACCGACCGACCGACCGTCTGCTCCCGGCCTGCTCCCCTGAGCACAAAACAGCCCAGGCCTGCTGCACGGCATCCCCAGAACCCACCCGCCGTTTCCAGGGAGGCACAGAGCCCCAGGAGCCGTGCCCGGCGGGCATGCAGGCCCTCTGACCATGGTGGCATTCATGTTCCTTACCGGGCACAAAAGGGACCCCAGTGCCTGGGCTGACCGCAGGGCTCATTGAAGATGAGACCCTGAGAGCCGAAACAACAGCACGGCAGGGAGGGCCCCGGCCTGGCAGGAGAGGACCGGGCTCCATGCCCTGAGCACTGCAGGAGCGACGCCCGCCCAGGAGCAGGGTGGGGGGAAACTAGAGCAGCAGGCCATAGCCACATGCCCTCGAAAGAGATAAATCTGGGGATGGAGCAATAGCACTGCGGGTAGGGCACCTGCCTTGCATGCAGCCAACCGGGGTTCGATTCCCAGCATCCCACATGGTCCTCTGAGCACCGCCAGGAAGAATTCCTGAGTGCAGAGCCGGGAGGAAGGGCTGAGCATCGCTGGGCGTGACCCGAAAGGCAAAAAAAAAAAAAAAAGAGAGAGAGAGATAAATCTGAATTTGCTTTTGCTGTTGGTGTGTGTGGGTCACACCCAGTGTTGTTCAGGGCTCAGGGACGATCCTGGCAAGACTTGAGGGGAACACGGGGTGGTGCCAACCACACTGGGGCCAGCGCCCTCCCACTGTACAATCACTCCGCCCCCTCTTAAGAGAAATTGCCTTAAAAAAAAATCCAAACAAGAGAGCGGCAAGCTGAGACCAGAACAGCTCATGGGGCTGGAGGTGCTGCCCAGTCCTGGGGGGCACAGAGGACTGGAAACAAGGGAACAAGCATCTGTCAGAGGTCAGGGACCGGGCGATTAAAACTCTGCTTTTTAGGGGCCGGAGCACAGCCGGCAGGGCACTTGCCTGGCTCAGAGCTGACCAAAGTTCAATGCCCAGTAACGTGATCCCAGAGTGCCTATGGGTGCCCCTCCCCCCCCAAAAAAAAGCTGCATTTTAGGGGTCAGAGAGATAGTCCAGCAGGAAGGGCCGACCTGGGTTCGAGTCCCGGCATCCCTGAGCCCTACCAGGAGAATTCTTAAGTGCAGAGCCAGGAATAAACCTTGAGCAGTGCCAGGTGTGGCCCAAAAACAAGCAAACAAACCCAAAAAAAGCTGTTTTAGCCCACGAAGCCTCTCTTAAGTCTTTATAAAACACAACTCAAATGAACACACCTAACAAAAAAAAAAAAAAAAGAGGGCGGAGGGGCTGGAGCGATAGCACAGTGGGTAGGGCATTTGCCTTACACACAGGCAAGCTGGGTTCAATTCCCAGCATCCCATATGGTTCCCTGAGTACGGCCAGGTGTAATTCCTGAGTGCAGAGCCAGAGTAAGCCCTGTGCATCACCGGGTGTGACCCAAAAAGCAAAATAAAATAAAATAAAATAAAATAAGATAAAGAGGGTGGAAGAGAAGGTTCACAGAGGGCAGCTTTGGGGGCTGGAGCGATGGCACCGCGGGTAGGGCATTTGCCTCGCACGCGGCCGACCCAGGTTCGATTCCCAGCATCCCATATGGTCCCCCAAGCACAGCCAGGAGTAACTCCTGAGTGCAGAGCCAGGAGTAGCCTCTGTGCATTGCCAGGTATGACCCAAAAAGAAAAAAAAAAAAGAAACACCACACACACAGAGGGCAGCTTTGCGTGTGGGAGGTGCAGGCTGAGTATCCAAGCGTCCAGCCCTGGGAGGGAGAGGGCCAAGCCGGAGAGGAGCCAGCTAACACCCATCAAAAACCCTGGATGCGCTTTTATCTCTAGTCATCAGAAACCTTCATGTGCCCCCAGGCACCGCATAAATGTTTCAGTGCCTCACAAGAGAGCCGACACAGGCTGAAAGGCACCAGGCTGACAGCCCCCTCCTCCCCCAGCACACGTGGTTCCCAAGCCCCGCAGCGGTCACAAGAACAGCTCCTGGGCACCAGGTGTGACCAAGGAAAGCACCCACTTTGTAAGTCTGACTTGCACCATGAGTCTGCATCCCTCTCCAACAAGCTCCCATCCTCAGAGGTCGGATGTCAGTGCCCTGGGGGTGACTAGGGGCCTGGAGTGCAGGGAGGAGCAGGAGGGAGCACCGGCCCGATTTGGAACAGGGCACTGGTCAGTGGCGGTGCCAAGGCTTCCTGGCCCACTGGCAGGACACTGGACAGCGGAACTGAGCTCCCCTGGCAGACTTCGTCCTCCCCTGCGTGCCAAGACCCCACCCCGGCATGCAGGGCCAGCCCCGTGCAGGTTCTGGAGAAAGTACCAGAACACGAGTTCTGAGTGCGCTTCCCACGAGTCATTTCATTCCTCTCTGCCCTGAGACCAAAGACCGTGCCCCGGGAGAAAGAGTGGCCACGCCACAGAAGAGACGCCTTCTCTCGAACATGTTGCACCTGTGGCCAGGTGCCTGCACATCAGGGGGTGTTCACGGCACCCCACAAGGTGTGACCTCAAAACCAGAAAAGGAAAGTACGGAACGACGGATGGCAGACAGGCAGGCGGACTTGAGCTGAGGGCCTACAAGTCAAGGCTGCAGTCCGTGGGCACGGGAGGGTCTGTGTGGGCCTCTCCAGACCTCCCGACTCCCCCTGTGACAGACCCTGCCGGCAAGGCCCGCCGAGACACCGGTTCTAGATTCCTCCACATACTGACTCACAGATATCTACGTTTAAATCAAAACCAGAAGCCGTGGAGAAAGAAAGCTTCGGGCGAGAGTGGGAGGCCTGGGTTTGGTCCCTGGCACCACCTGGTCCCACAAGCCCTGCCCAGTACCACCTGAATACTAACGGGCATGGCCCCCAAACCAAAGAACACAATTAACTGTGCGAAAGCACAGCGGGGAGGGTGTTGGCCTTGCATGTGGCCATGCCCGGGTTCGATCCCCAGCATCCAGTAGGGTTCCCCAAGCATTGCCGGGAGTAATTCCTGAGTGCAGAGCCAGGAGTAACCCCTGAGCATCCCCGGGTCTGGCCCAAAAAGTGAAAAAATAAATAAATTTAAAATGGGGGGGGCTGGAGTGACAACACAGCCAGTAGGGTGTTTGCCTTGCACGCGGCCGACCCGGGTTCGATTCCCAGCATCCCATATGGTCCCCTAAGCACTGCCAGGAGTGATTCCTGAGTGCAGAGCCAGGAGTAACCCCTGAGCATCGCCAGGTGTGACCTGAAAAGCAAAAAAAAAAAAAAAGGGGGTGTGTGCTCAGAGCAATAGCATAGGAGTGAGGCACCTGTCCCCACATGCAGCCGGCTCAGGTCTGCACCTCACGTGCCACCAGGGGTCGCTCCTGAGCAAAGGGCCAAGACCAGCCCTGCACAACCCTGAGGCCCAGCCCAACCCACCTCTACAAATCAGTATTTTTCATTTTTTTCTTTTTTTTTCCTTTTTTTTTTTTTTTGCTTTTTGGATCACACTTGGCAATGCACAGGGGTTACTCCTGGATCTGTGCTCAGGAATTACCCCTGGCGGTGCTCAGGGGACCATATGGGATGCTGGGAATCGAACCCGAGAAAATCAGTATTTTTAAAGACATGTCATTAAAAATTCACTTCTGGGTGCGTTGCACAAGGCTGGCCGCAGTTCAATTCTGGCACCATCCTGAATCCTGCCAGAAGCGCTCCCTGAGCACTGGCCCAGAAACAAACACCCAGAACAACATCAAAAGTTCCGTGTCGGGGCTGGAGAGATAGCACAGCGGGTAGGCCATTTGCCTTGCATGCGGCAGACCTGGGTTCGATTCCCAGCGTCCCATATGGTCCCCTGAGCACCGCCAGGAGTGATTTCTGAGTGTAGAGCCAGGAGTAAGCCCTGTGCATCGCCGGGTGTAACACAAAAAGAAAAAAAAAAGTTCCATGTCTGGGGCCAGAGTGAGGGTCGAGATAGAGCACGTATGTTCCAGGTGGGGTCCTGGCTGCTCTCCCAATCCCCCCAGGATCAGCCCCGAGCACTGCTGGGTGTGGCCTAGTCACAGCATCCCTTCAGCTGCCTGCTGCGTGGGGGGCTCCTAGCCCCCGCCCCACTCATCCACGGTTTCACATCAGGCCCATCAACTCCGCTTCCCAGAGCCCATCTAGAGCCGTGTTTAGGGGTATGCCTGATGGTCACCTCAGCCAGGGCCCTTGGAGACTCAGCTTCCCACCTCTGCAGCGACCAGGCCAGGCCGGGGCTCAGTGTCCTTCCGGCCTGACCACAGGGCCAACGGCAAGCCCTGTGGTTGGGGGTGTGGTGCCCCCCCCCCCGCAGTGCACACCAGACTGGGCTCACGTGTCCTGCCTCCCTGCCTGGGGTCACAGGGACAGGACAGTGGGGGGAACACTTGCCTTGCTTGACGCCACTGGGGTCCGATCCCAGCAACCCACAGGGTCCCTCAAGCTCCGCCAGGAGTAATTCCTGGGTGCAGAGCCAGGAGTCACCCTGAGCAACGCCGGGTGTGGCCAAAAACAATGACAGTGGAAAAGAGCTCCCCACCTGGCAAGGCTTGCTCGCGACCAAGTGCTCAGGCTGGGCATCAGAGCCCCTGGCCCACGCCATGGCACCAGGCACCCTGCCCACAGGCCCCCCCGGACAGCAGCCACTCAGGGACAACAGGCAACTGTCAAAGTACAGGACAGCAGCCTGCACAGTGACAAGGGAACACACACACACACTCACAAAGACACTCATACAAACACACTCATGACAGACACACAGACACTCACACAGACACACAAACACACTCACAAAGACACTCATACAAACACACACAGACACTGACAGACACACAGATACACACAGACGCTCACACAGACACACACTGATAGACACGCACACATTCACAGACATAAAGAGGCGCAGACACTGACACACAGACACACACAGAGGCACACAGACACTGACACACAGACACACTCACACAGAGACACATACAGAGACACACACAGACACATTCAGGCACAGAGACACTAATTCACACACAAACACACACTCACGTGCACACATTCACACAGACACACACAGAGACACACAGACACAAACTCTTACACACTCACACACTCACATGGCACAGAGACATATTTACACAGAGACAAGCTCACAGACACACTCACACACACTCACTGACACATTCACAGAGGCAAAAACACTCTCACAGATACACACACATTCACACACAGAGATACAGACACTTCCACAGACATACACACACACTCACAAAACACACACATACAACTGACACACAGACACATACAGACACTCAAAGACACACACAAAGACACCCTTCACACACATATGGACAGACACATTCACAGACACACACAGGCACACACATTTACACTCACACACATTTACACACAGACATGCTCACAGAAACACACACAGACACACTCACACGCAGACACACAGACACACACATACTCATACACAGACCCTCACACAGATCCACTAACACACAGACACAGACACACACACATACATACACATACACAAACACACACACACTCCCTGTGTGCCCAGAGTCACCCAAACCCAGGCCTGTTAGAATCTACTGGAACAAAGCGACAACCGTGTGCCAGAGGAAACTAGGAAAGCCGGCCTGGACCCTGGGGGCTGAACTCAGGTCTCAATTCCGGAGCGAACACAGACACACAGCGCCAGAGGGATAGAACACGCCATCCGATGCCCCCCGGGGATGGGACGCGGCCCCCTGCAGACAAGGACCCCAAGGACAGCCACCCGAACACCCCCAGGGAAGGGATGACAGTCCCCTTCAGGCAGAATCCCAAGGCCAGCGGCCCCACGCCCCCAGGGAAAGGACGACAGTCCCTGCAGACGAGGACTCCAAGGACAGCCGCCCGATGCCCCCAGGGATGGGACGATGCACAGGCCCTTGCACATAAGGACCCCAAAGCCAGCCGCCGGAATCCCCCAGGGATGGGAGAAGCCCCCAGGGACTGGACGCACAGCCCTCTGCAGACGAGGACCCCAAGGACAGGAGGCCACTGGGAGGCCACTGGGCGCATCTCAGGTTGCGGCCACTGTCCGAGATCGGTTACTCCTATTATTCTGCCGGGAAGGCGGAGGGGGTGGGGCCGGCCCAGGACTCACCCCCAGCCGCAGATCAGCCCCCCAAAGCGCCTCTCCCCAGAGAAGTCAGAGTGACCTTGAGGTCAGGCCAGCAGAGGGCGGGGGTGGGGCTGGCCCTCATCTCCCGGGCGCCCAGACCCCGGGAGTCCAGCCCGGCGGGCTGCCCGACGCAGGTGTCAGTGGGCACCTGGCTGGTGCCCAAGGTCAGCGTGATGCCCAGCGCCCGGCCCAGGGCCTTGCGCCCGGACCGGCGGGGCTGTTCCTGGGGAGGGTCTGCGGGCTGTCCGGCCAGCCTCTCGCCCGTCCGTCCCGGGAGCCGGGGACCGGGTAGCGAGCGGGGCCTGCTGGACCAGGCCCGTAACCTTGAGGCGGGCCCCCCTGGAGCGGAGAGGCCGGCGCCCCCCGGGCCGGGCGGCGGCAGGAGCCATGGAGGGGTGGGGGGAAGCCCTCATTGTGGCCCCTCATTGTGTGCGGGCTGCAGGCCGGAGGGCCGTCCCCGCCCGAGCATCCTTCGCGGCGGCCGGGCAGGTGGCGGGGCCCCCGGTCGCAGCCCCTCGCGGCCCGCCTTTCTAACAAAAATTCCCCCTACTCCTGCCGCTTGCCCCCTCCCTGATACATGGAGACACTAGTCACAAGT
>JAOXYA010039042.1:0-12652 GCA_028565675.1 Sorex palustris
GTGTGTGTGTGTGTGTGTTTACCGCATCCAGCACTGCTCAGGGGTTACTCTGTGCTAGGGGAGGGAGTTGGGGGTCAGGGGTACACTCCATCACCTGCTGTCATATAGCAGTTTTTGTCTCTGAGTATTTTGAATATCCTTCCACTCTCCCCTAGTCTGTGAATTTTCTGCTAAGAACTTAGGTGATACTTTGATGGAAGCACCGTTCTATGTTTCCTGCTTCTTTCCCCTAGACATATTTTGTATTATTTGTTCTGGACTTAAACATCTTTCCATTAGCTTGTGTATTGGTCTAAGTGCTTTGTCTCTAGATCAGCCAGCCTTTCTATACCTTTCCCAGCCTTGCATAGCGACTGCATCCTCAGCTTTGTAATGTCCATAGCTATTACTTCATTGAGTAATCTCCTTCTCCTCTATCTCAACCTCTGTTCCGTTTGGGATTCCTGCTGTTCTTTTTTATTTTTTTGAAGTGGGGGTGCCTTTTCTAGTGGTTTCCCATAGCTCTCACAATATTCCTTTTTCACAATCTTATTTCTCTTCTCCAGGAACTGTGTCTGTCCCCGAGTCTGTGGTGTCACAACCACCCCAACCCCTCCCCCTTCCAGGGCCCACTTTCCTTAGCGTTTTCAGCACTCTTTTATTTGTCTTTTCATCCTGAATAATGTTGTTTCTAGCTTCAGTTTTCAGCTTCTGGTTATTAATTTATTCCTGAGCTTACTGAATTGCTTTGGCAGAGCTTCCTTGTATCTCTAAGTGATCCAAAAGAGCCATTATGAAGTTCCCATCCCTTAGACCAGGCTCGTTCCCGTCTTTTTGTTTGGTTGTTGGAGATTGTTCCCTCCTTGGGAACTATCTAATTATCTTCAGCCTCAAGTCCCAAGTGTCCTTACTGTCTTTTTGGCCAGCTGGCTAGTAGTCTATCTTTTAAAGTTCTTTTTTTAAATCAAGGCACCGTCATTTATTCATAGTCGAGTTTCAGACATACAGTGTTTAAAATCATCCCTGACTTTTGGGCTTAAAATTTAAGAGTTAAGTCTATAAAAAAAAATTTTTAAGAGTTAGAAGACCACATTCAGCACTGAGTTGCACATCTTTGACATTTCCAGTAGGTGGTGCTATGTCCTGAGTGTTATTTTCAGTTCCTGCTGGCCACTCTAGGTGCCAGGGGAGCAGAGGGCTGCAGCAGAGAGCTTTGGCAGGGGAACTATTTGTGGGTGTGACCCCATTGTCCTTGCATCTTCATTGTTCCAGACCTGAGCCTTGGCAGTCTGTGTCTTGACACCCCTTCTCAAGGTTCAGTTCTGTTTTTTTTGGCGCTTGGGCCACATCCTGGTGTACTCAAGGCTTACACCTGGCAGTACCATATGCAGTGCTGGGGATGGAACTGGGGTTGGGTGTCTTGTCGGGGTTCTGGCTGTGTGTTGCTCCTCAGCTCATCTGCCTAGGTCTGCCCCTGGTAGGAGCATGTGCTCCTCCAAGATCCCTCTCCTTCCCCTCCTCCCTACTGTGCAGGTGCAGGGGGTGCAAACAGGACTCTAATACTTTCTTCCTTTTGGATACCTTCAGATGAAATCAGTTCTTAACAGAGTTTGCAATTCTTTCCTTGGATTAATTTCTCTTTGATGTTCATTGGGATTGATACCCATCGAGACCTGGTAGAAATGGTGGTCCAGGAACATCGTGTCCACTTGGGCTTACTCTCCTGTGGTTAGAACCTGTGCCCAGCACCGCCTACCACAGGACAGAGTCCTGGACAGAGCAGACTTACCGTCACATCTGGAGACCTTAATGGGTTTAAGTTGTTTCAGCATTTCCACTCCCACTTTGGACCTTGGAAAACAGGACAAGGAATTAGTCTCATGTCTGGGAGACATGAGGAGAATAGAAGATATTCGCTTCAGAGTAAAGGATTTACTTATTTTTTCCTGTGACTGAAAATGGATATTTATTTATTGGTATTGATATAAATCACGGTATATGGAGGAGGAGTTTTAGAAGATTGTTTCTCTTCTTGGGACTTTCCAAGATCCAACAGTGTTCTATTCTTCTGCTCCCTGTCATCACTGTGTCTTAAAATCTGAGCTTTTGATTATTTAATTCACAAATTGTGTCTCATACTGCTTTATCACTCTCCAGTTCAAACACCTTGTCTTGGATAACTACAAGCTACTAATTGGACCAACCCTTTCCAATCTATCCCCCATAATTTCAATGCAATTGCCAGGAACCCTAATTAAAATGAAATACTTTCAATTTTTTTAAAAAAATAATTTTGGTTTGGGGGCCTTATCAATTAAAGCTCAATGGTTACTCCTGGCTCTGCACTCAGGAATTACTCTTGGCAGTGCTCAGGGGACCATATGATATGCTGGGAATCGAACCCATGTTGCCCACATGCAGGTAAGTGCACTACCCACTAAACTACACTCCATTCCATGCAGTACTTTTTTAAAACCCATACTCTGTTTATTAAGGAGTTCAGGATTCTGAACAGGACATCCAAACCTCTTATCACAGCACACTTGCTTTCCTCTAAATTTGTGACTCCTGCCATGTTTTTCTGCAATTTTCCCCTAGAAAGATACTTTCACAAGGTTGGGGTAAGCTCTCCATCGGTTGCTGTTACCCTAATATCTGTGGGAGTGTTTGACAGGAAGTCCTGTTCAATCTGATGCATGAATAAGTAGAGAGGATACGTTCGCCTTCCAGAAATGATGATTGCCTCAGAGCTTTCACTTTCCCTTTGCATGGCTCTGAGTCATGTTAGGGGTAAGTTGGTGACGGATAGAAAGGGGACATAGAGGTGAAAGGGAGATCCAGGTCCTGCAGAGATAAGTGGGACTTGATTCTCGGATGTGCTTGTTCAGGTTGAGTCCCGGGAGGGGAGAAACATTACTGCTCTGGATTTGGGAGCAGAGTTAGTTAGAGGCTCAGAGGAGATGTGGTGATTGGAATCCCTTGTGGTAAAAGGACAAAACAGGCATCCAAGTGCTATTAGCTATTGCTGAAGGGAATCAGACAATATAGCTCAGGAACCAAAGCTTGGGGAATTCATTAAGATTCTATAATGGATTCCCAACTTATGTGCAAGAGGACAATGACGATTCAAGAACAAGATGTCGCTGGGAGAAGTCTTGAACATAGAGGTGAGGCTGGAGCATCTCAGCACTGCAGACAGACTGTGGAACAGGGTAGGAGATGCGGCTCCTTGCCAGGTCTGTGTGCTCCATGGCACAGGGCCCTGGTGGGGTGGGCGGAAGCCAGTGGGACAAGTGGTATCTCCGATCTTGCACCATAGGGACAGCCCTGACACATGCCAGTCTCGGCTTCTGGGAATGTGACTGTGATAGGGAAGGGGGGAAATATAAGAGGGACAGACGGCTCATGGGATCAGGACAAATTTGGATCATCTATGCCATGCCCACATTCTGAGCAGGAAACATGGCAGGTGCCCATCCACCTGTTTGGATCCTTTGGAGAGGATTTCTTTTTTTTGCTGGTTCTTGAACCTGGTGTGTCCATGGCCATGCAAGGGTGCTGAGAACTAACCCCAACGGCTACCAAGTGTGTTTCTGGTTTCAGATGCCCAAGGGCTGCTTTAACAAGAAGCAGGATAAGGGACTGTTCCCAGAACACAGCCAACACCAGACCCGGAGGCCTCCCAGGCTGCTGAAGCAGGCAGTTTCGTGCTGCAGCTCCAGCTGATCTGCAGATCTGGGAATGACCTCCCAGATGTTATGAGAGTCCAGCAGTGCCCAAGCCATCAGAAAGCCTAACAGAACCAAGTGTCCTGTTTGTTAGGAACTCTGCAAGTATGACTGGTTCTGATTGAGATCACAAAGTGTTCCCAGCTTGAAATTGCTTTTCTTTCTCTGCCCAAGAGAGAGCTCTGGTTTGTAGTTCTTTCACAGCAGAGTATAGCCCACAGGTGCAGGGAGCACCAAAAGCTGTGCTGGGTAGACAGAGCATAGCTGTGTCTTCCTGTTTGCAGGGAGAACTGAGGGTTTTCAGCATTCACGGAAACGGGTGCAGACTCAGGTCTGAATCTGACCCTCAATGCTGAGTTTTGCATGATCTAGGTCCAGGCCTATGGCCCTGTTAGGCTAGAACAACCAAATCCTAGCCTCATCCATTATCCGGTATGGTGCCCAGCATGAAACATCTGGTGAACCAGCCAGAGAATCCAGAAAACTATAGATATACCAGTATTAAGATAAGAAATCAAGGATCACAAAAATATCAGGTGAATAGGACAGTACCAGGGAAACAAAATTCTTTGTAGTGGACTCTAGAGAAGAGGAATTGATTCTGACTCTATGAACTGAACCCAAGATTTCAGCAGGGTTTCAAATGTAGAACTGATCCCTTGTTTGTGCAGAAGAATCAGTGGTTGTGGTTGGGGTTGGAGAGATAGTAGGGCATTGCCTTGTACACAGGTGACCAAGGTTCAATCTCTGCCATCCCACATGGTAAGCCCCAAGCATCACAGGAGTAATTCCTGAGTGTAAAGCAAGGAATAACTCCTGCGCATTGCTGGGTATGGTCCAAAAACCAAACCACCACCACCACCAACAACAACAACAACAAAACCTCAATAAGAATTAGTGGCTTGGACCACCGAAAATTGAAACTGTCAGATGAGTAAAAAAAAAAAGAATGTCAAAGAACAAAGAAATCCTAGGAGAATTAACAGTGCCAATGACAGACCCAACACACTATGGGGGTTACAGAAGCCAATGGAAGAATTAGAAAGTGTTTTTCATGGCTGAAAGATTCCTGAACCTGGGAAGGACACAACATGAATGACCCCTTCGAAGGACCTCACTGATCTGCAGGATACTTGCCTAGTGTGAAGATGAAAACAGAACAGCAAGAACAAAGAGAAACTATAGGAGATACACTCATATTACTACTGGCAGATTCATTTTCTCAGATCAAAAGATAGTTGGGCGACATAATCACTGTCACTGTCCTCCCATCGTTCATTGATTTGCTCAAGCGAGCCCAGTAACATCTTCATAGTGACACTTGTTACTGTGTTTGTCATATCGAATATGACATGGGTAGCTTGCCAGGCTTTGCCGTGTGGGTGAGATACTCTCGGTAGCTTACTGGGCTCTCCGAGAGAGGTGGAAGAATCGAACTCGGGTCGGCTATGTTGGCCACTTGCAAGGCCAAAGCCCTACCTGCTGTGCTATCGCTCCAGTCCGAACAACATAATCAAAATATTCAAAGAAAATAGTTGCCAACAAAGAAGCTTGTGATGGCTTATCTGTTCATAAATGGAAGAAGAATCAAGACGTTCCTAAACAAAAGGTGAGGGAGTTTATTCTCACCCAGTCTGTATTTCTAAAGTAATTTCATTGAGTTGAAAGTGAAAATACGAACATCTTAAAACCATAAAAGTGACTCTGAAAATGGTAACTATTTAGTCATATAAAGATTAAAGTAGTGGGGCTGGAGTGATAGCACAGCGGGTAGGGCGTTTGCCTTGCATGCAGCCAACATGGCCGACACAGGTTCGATTCCCAGCATCCCATATGGTCCCCCGAGCACCACCAGGAGCAATTCCTGAGTGCATGAGCCAGGAGTAACCCCTGAGCATTGCCGGGTGTGACCCAAAAAGCAAAAAAAAAAAAAAAAGATTAAAGTAGTAATTATGACCTTAACTACAGGTTGTTTCCAGTTATACAATATAAAGATAAAATACAGGAAAAATAATTAATAAAACATGAGGAGAAAAAGAAGTAAAAGTACAAAATTTATGAACTCTGTTGAAATGGTTAGCATTATTTATTTTTAGGGGATCACATTCAGCCATCTGGATGGGCATAGGGTGCTGGATATTGAACCTAACCCTGTACAGTTTCCTTGTCCCTGACATTATGAATTTTAAACAGGCTGTTGTGAGTTTATGATGTTATATGTGCTTCATGGTAACCACAACGGAAAGTTATATACTAATTCTAAGAACTCTGGTAGTGATCCCTAGTTAAAGGCCTAGAGAACATGCATATAAATTATAGCCCTGGGTTTGATCTCTGACATGACTTGGTCCACCAGCACGACTGAGAATGGCTCCAAAGCTAACAAAATAGACAAAAACAAAAAGTTCATATATCTTTAACCTTAAACTTTCTTAAGTTAAGACTGCTACCCACAGTCTCAGTAAGGATGATCTTATTGACACTTGGGCCTACCAATGTCAGAATCTGTGAGAGAATACCTTCCTATTGTTTTAAACTACCCAGTTGTGGTACTTTACAACAAAGTATTAGACATAGCAAAGTTGTGGTACTTTATTACAGCAGAATATTAAATATTTAACAGAAAGGGCAAATCTGTTTCTTTACCATTTTCCAACTCTAGGAGGTCACCTTGTGGCACCCTGCTTGGAGATTAAGGACCTCATGCTAGCCAAGACCCTCTCTCTTTTGTGGGTGTTCATACTGGACAGTGGTCAGGGGCAACTCTTTGCACTGTGGTCACAAGTCCATGTAGTGCTGGAGGTTGAATTTGGACCTCCCTTGGGCAAAGCTTGCACGTTAGGCCTCTGAGCTATGTCCCTAGCTCATGATGCTTTTGACACCATTGAAATAGCTTCCGGAGCATTTTCTCACTGGCATCCCTACAGTAGAGCAGCTGGAATGCCTTGGTGTGGGACAGCAGCGCCTGTGTTTGCATTTTTTTGTGCTCTAAGAAAGTGCTAGAAACTATTTTTCAGATCTCTGTATGTGTGGTGTCATTGAAGGAGAAAAAAAAAACCTGTTTGATTGGCTTTGAAAATAGCTGGGAAAAGGATGGGTTGCTGAGAACCTGGTCAAAATATAACAAAAAAAATCAATTGCCACACTTTGGTAAATTGAATCTCAGGAATAAAGTAGATCATAGAAAAAAAAAGAGAGAAAGAAAAGTTAATGAATGGAGTTCCCTTGAGATGACAGGAAATTATCATAGGATCTAAAGAGGTTGAAATCTATAGGTGGTTTCAGTTGGGGGGTGGTACTCAATTACCCTTTACAGTTCTTCAAGTAGCTCTGGAAGAGATACTGGTTATTCATTAAAAGTAAGGCAGGGCTTTCTGGCACAGAGAGGGGAGACCAAGGGGGGGGGAGAGACTGTTCATGAGTCAGAGAGAAAGGATGGCATGGACACACACACCACTGATTGAGAAGGCCGCTCACATTATCATCTGTGGAGCTCTGTACACTGACCCCACAGCCCAGGGTATATGAAGAATGCTCCCCCCACCCCCAACCTCCCACAGCTATACCTACTGAGGAATGTCCGATCCTGAGATCAACTGGAGCCAGCCATCAGGAGTTGGCTTTGGGGAAGATGAATCGACTGCATTGTGCAGAATGGACTAGAGGGTAGTTGTGCTGAGGGAGAGCTGGCAAAGGTGATTTGGGGGAGATGATCTTGAGGCACATTCCAGCTCTAGGCATGGGGGGAATATGGGTGAAAGCAAAATATATTTAAGGGGCAGGTTTGCCAAATATGACATGAGGGTGTGACATGAGGGTGGGAACAGAGATATTACTGCACACTTTCTCTCTCTTGATGTAACTGCTGATAACCCTGCAGAGTGTATTTGCAGTGTTAGTGGGGTTAGAGGAGAGGACATGGCCCAATGGGAGGGTACTGGCCATTAGTGGGGAAGTGTGACACCTATGGCATAGAGTTCACCTCGGCATGGGGAGTCAGGAGCTGGAGGGAGCTATCTGTGGATGATGGCACTTAAGTGTCAGAAGCACCGGAGGGGGTCATGCTGCATATTGAGAGGACAGTGCCCTTCTTTTATTTTGTATTTGTTTAGGGGTTACATCCAATGGCCCAGAGTTAACTCCTAGTTTTGTGCTCTGGACTCACTCCTATCGTGCTTGGGGGACCATATGGGGTGAACCTACATTGGCCACATGCAGCACAAGTGCCCAACTCACTGTATAATGTCTCTGGCAGTAGGTAGTATCCTCCTAACTGTGCGCACCATCAGCCTGCATCTCTGAAAAGCAAACTTACCTGATGAAGAGACTTTGTTCCTCAGCAGTCAGGTAAGAAATGGCACGATTCCTGGTGGTCATGTGGGTCAGGGCCTCGCAGGGAACATGTGGTGGCTTCACACAGTAGAAAGTTTCGTGTTCACGAGTGTCCAGGTACTGACACAGCTCAGCATTTGAGTTGAGGGTCAGGCCACATTCAGCCAAGACATGGGATGTGCCACTAGCAAATTTGCCCGTGAAAATAATCTTGTCATAGCCTTGGTTCCTGGCCCTCCAGAGAGCTGACACACCTTCGCTGGGGTGGATGAGCAGGACAGACAGGGAGACCGGGCCCTCCCAGAACAGGGTGAAGCTGACCAGATAGGTTCCATTGTGGAAATCGGTCACCTTCCCTGAGGCACCAGCCTGCAGAGCTGGGGAGGATATTCGCGCTCTCAGGAAATCCCCGCCATATTCCTTCCTGCGCCCCAAGTGGTCCCTGGCCTGGAGCAGGACGTCCAGCCGGTCCCCCCTGCAATACGTGTCTCGGGGGTGGAGGATGGTGGCTGTGCTGTGTGCAGCGCTGGTGGTGGAGCTCATATGGGTGAAGGGCCGGGCTTCGAATAGTTGGTCGAGCTCCTCCACGATGCTCCTGACTCTCAGCTCAGATTCTGTCAGTGACATCCTCGTGACCGATAAGTCAGGGTCTGAGGAATTCTTGAAAGTGTTCCAGTCACAGAAGGTTAGAGTAGACCAAACCTGAAATGGCAAGGAATGTGATGGACTATGAAATGGACCTTGCCAACTCATTTTTCTTGTGGGCTTTAGATACCAACTCCCTGCCTTGTTTTTTACAGTAATGGCACTTTTTCATGGAACATAAACATTTATCTCTTAACCTCAATGTTAGTGAATATATGAACTTTATCAATAAAGACATTTACTCCAAATGACTGCTCAGAAAATACTTTTAATTATTAAATAGATTTCTGTGCATTAAGTTTTCCCCCTTATATACCTTATATTCAGTCATCACTAAATTCTGAGTTCTACATCCCCCCCCCGTCCATTCCTCTTTAATTGTGGGCTCAATCATAATAATTTGCCACCTGGATTCTAGTAGTCACTTGTTCAGTTCTGCTTATTTGTCAATTTTCTTCATTACAAGGAAATAGTAGACTTATGCACGGAAAATTTATTGTTTAAAAAATTGAGGGGGGGCTTGCTGGAGTGCTAGTATAATGGGTAGGGTGCTTGCCTTGCACATGACAGACCCAGGTTCAATCTTGGAATACTGTATTGTCCCCCAAGCACTGCCAATAGTGATCCCTTAGTGCAGAGCCAAGACTAAACCCTGAGCTAACAGAAATAGAAGACACACTATCATCCAGATAGCATATGGCCTAAAGCTTCATCCCAGTCCCATATAAACCCTATAAAAATCCCAATCCCGTAATTTACAGTCATAGAATAAGGAACCCTGATACTTATTTGTACCCTGTAGCACTGTCGTCCCATTGTTCATCTATTTGCGTGAGTGGGCACCAGTAACGTCTCCATTCATCTCTGTTGCATGCTAGTGTAGCCTAATGGTGTCTGCTCATTCCAGGAACATGAAGTGAGACTTGTTGTTACTGTTTTTGGCATATTAAATATGCCACGGGTAGCTGCCAGGCTCTGCCATGTGAGCAGGATACTCTCGGTAGCTTGCTGGGCTCTCCGAGAGGGATGGAGGAATCTAACCCGAATTGACAACATGCAAGACAAACACCCTACCCACTGTGCTATCGCTCCAGCCATTTTTGTACCCTAAATAACAAACATAGTCCTGAGGCGGGGGTGCAGGGGGAGCATGCCTCATGCTTTCCATTTGAAACTAGAACCATGGGTTGCTAAGACATATGCAGCCTATCTCTGCCTTGCTTCTGTCTGCTGAGCCACACCTACTGACCAGCTCAGTCCTGTCCATACAGGAGAGGGGAGAGACCTGCTCATAAGTGAGTGCTGATTGATGGTGGTGGGTTCTTGTGCCACATCAAAGTTGGGGATTCCCCAGGGCACAGAACTGAAGGGTATCTGTGGCTGCCTGTGCAACAACATCCCTCTTCTCATGTTGTTCTTGGTGGAGACATCAAATATCTGGTCAGGAATGAGCAGTGGCTGTCTCCTGGTATGTGACCATTAGGAACAGCCAAATGCAGGGATGCTCATGGGGGTCTGGGCCAATTCAGAGGTGCAGAGTATCTGGGCACACTCGTGCATCGGTAGACACATGGGTCCAGACTAGTGGAAGGAAGCTGAGGTTTCAGTAAAATATTGGCACATGTAAAGTCTCAGAGGCTGTCTGCAGGGTTCTTGTGGATTCTGTGAGCTTTAAACAGGGAATGCCCAGCAGTGAATGGAAACCAGATAGGGCAGCCCAGGCTTGCACAAAACTGTACTTTCATTCTGACCATACACATTGCTGCAGACAGGAGGAATTTACTTTCACTAGTGGATAATGACAGAAGGCTCAGGAAAGAGCACACAGGAGGGACCTAATCTCCCTGACAAGGAATACAGAGTGACTAGGGGTAAGCAGTTCACTGAGGGAAGTAGAGGAGAGGTCCAACAAGGTCTGAACTGAAAGGCAGAGGAGGAGAAGCATCAAACACAATGGAGGGAACAAGCAGCAAATGGCAGTAGCAGAGGAACAGATCAGTATGCATGGAGACAAGATGTAAAAAACCATACACCCAAAATATGAAAAAATAAATTTAAAAAGAAGAGACATCGAGAGCTAGTGCAGCAGATACGGTGTGTACCTTGCATGTGGTGAAGTTGGGTTTGATCTCTGAGTACTGCCAAGAGTGACCCCTGAGCACAGATCCAGAAGTAAGCCTTGAGCACTGTGGGATATGGCCCCAAACCTCCATCCATTCCCCTTCCCCCACCCAATGAAGATAACATCAGAGAGCTGCCTACAGTTCTCACTTTAATAGAAACATCTTGGTTATAGGGGTTCCAAGGGGAGAGGAAAGAGAGAATGGGGAAGAAGCTTGAATGGGAGAAATTCTACCATTCCCAATCTGAAAATAGACTCATTCTGCTTTTTTCCTTTTTGGGTCATATCCGGTGATGCTCAGGGTTTACTCCTGGCTCTGCACTCAGGATTTACTCCTGGTGGTGCTTGAGGGACCTATTGGATGCCAGGAATTGAACCCAGGTCAGCAGTGTGCAAGGCAAATGCCCTACCCACTGTATTATTGCTCTGGCCCCAGACACAACATTTTAGATCCAGGAAGCTCTAAGTTTCCAAACAGCATATACCCACGCAAGACATAATTAAAATGGTGAGAACCAAAGCTAGAGATAAAAAAGCATCAAGAGCAAAAAAAACATTTCCTGCTAGAGCAGTTCCTGGTTGACCCCTCAGCAGTTATCGCTGGTCCTTAACAATAGGTTTCTCAGATGAAACCCTACAGGCTATAACTAATGATATGATTTGGCTAACACATGAACAAAATTGGCATCCAAAAGAGAATACTTTTTCGAGGTAGGTTGTCTTTCACATTTGAAGGTATGGCACTGTGTCACCGACAAACACGAGCAAAGCAAATTCACGGTCACTAAGACAACACTAATAATTATATTAATAATAACTGCAATTAGATGTGTAGTACTGTAGTACTGTCCTCCCATTGTTCATTGATTTGCTCGAGCGGGCATCAGTAACTTCTCTGTTGTGAGACTGGTTGTTACTGTTTTTGGCATATAGAATACAGGTAGGTAGCTTTCCAGGCTTTGCTGATCAGGCAAGATACTCTTGGTAGCTTGCTGGGCTCTCCAAGAGAGGCGGAGGAATCAAACCCAGGTTGGCTGTGCACAAGGCAAACGCCCTACCTGCTGTGCTATCACTCCAGCCAATTAGAAGTGTACATAAATAAATGCCAAATAATTTTTTAGTATCTATGGAAAATATTAAACCTTACTTTGAATGAAACTTTTTAATACTTAAAGTAGTAATAATATAAGCATGATAATGATTCTCTTATCTGCCTGATAATCCTGGGATGTGGCTGAAGTGGTTGAGCACAGTGCCTCAACTGTCCAATTGGGGTCATTCATGGCACTGTCATGCCCACCTCCCCTTCACCAGGAGCACCTCGCACAATTAATGCAACAGTAACGTGGGGGTGGGTCATGTCTGAATGTGCTTGGGGCTTACTCCTAGCTCTGTGCTCAGGGATCATTCTGGCAGGGCTTAGAGATCAGGAGACATATGTGGTGCTAGGTCAGCCTCTGCAAGCAAACACCCTGCTGTTGTGCTAGCTCTCTTGCTCTTTAAATATTGACTCATAATTATATTCTAGCTTCTTATTATTCCCCCCATCTGGTCTACTCCTGCTGGTTTATTCTAGTCCTGAGTGCAATAATCCCTGAGCACAGAGTCAGGAGTAAGCCCTGGGAACAGTTGGGTGTGTCTACTCCCCTCCCCCCCACACCAAGATTCTAGATAAAGCAGAAAGATAGAGCATATAAGCAAAATGAGTCAGAAAGAGAGGGATAGACATAGAAAGATTGCATTCATCTGGGGGATATAAAGTAACGAAGTATGAAATTAATACCCAAGAATAGCTGAGATCAGCACCAGGAGGATTACTCCATAGCTTAGAGGCCAGCCGGGCATT
>JAOXYA010039060.1:0-12651 GCA_028565675.1 Sorex palustris
GAACTCTGTCCCACACTCTATCCCTCCCTCCCTCCCTCTCTCCCTCCCTCATTCTCTCTCTCTCTCTCTCTCTCTCTCTCTCTCTCTCTCTCTCTCTCTTTCTTTCTCTCCAGGTGAAGTCTTCCTGAAGGAGGTCCAGCTCACGTCTGCCCGGCAGGGGCTCTCCCCGCCAGCCTCCTGGGTGGAGACTTGCTCGTGCCCCCCGGGGTACACAGGCCAGTTCTGCGAGTCCTGTGCCCCTGGATACAAGCGAGAGACCCCAATGGGGGGTCCCTACGCCAACTGTGTCCCCTGTACCTGTAACCAGCATGGCACCTGCGACCCACACACCGGTGAGTCTCCTTCTGTGGCCAGGCCACTGACTACAGGCCGAGAGATCCCGCAAAACTGGGCTAAAATGGTACCACCGAGTCCGGCCGTGTGCACAGAGACCCCTCCCAGGCTGTGCTGCCTAGCGGGTGCCCCCAACATTCACACACACCCCGCCTGTGCGGTCTGCAAACTGTGGGGGCAGAGGTGCAGGAAGCCTGCCCGGCCAGTAGGTGGCAGAGGTGCCCCACCTGCAAACTCGTTGCCCACTGTTCTTCCTTTTCCCCGGGGGAATGCTGGACCGAGCGCGTGGGGTCCCTGAGCCAGGATGTGACCCCGCTTTTCTCAGACTGACACTTTTGCTGACAGTTGGACCCAGCAGTGCTCTGGGTCCAGCCAGACCCACTTGTCATCCTCACAGTGCTGCCCCTGCTGGACAGAAGGGGTACAGCAGGTGTGGTGCCCCATCCAAGTGACAGGCCTCTCTGCTTGTCCACTCCAGGCTCCTGGCCTATCTGGGTACCTGGCTGGGTGATGTAGGGGTGGGGCCCTCTGGGAACTGGGGGTCTTGCTGACGCCCGGTCCCTTGGGGCTGGAGAACCTCGTCTGCAGAGTCTGCCACTGTCACCAGGCAGGGCCTGGAGGGGGTCCACCCTGTGAGACCAGGGGGCCTTAAGCACCCCACAGCACTCAGGGGAGATCTGCAGACCGGAAGCCTGGCTGGGGGCAAGGGGAATCTCTCTCTCTGGTCCTTGAGGTGGGGTGGACTCAGAGCTCAGTGCTCTCATGTGGCCTTGGGTTGGAAGATCTAATCATTAAGATCTAATCAGGTCAGGCATGGTGCAGGGACATACCTTGGACACTGTTTGGACCCTCAGGGGTCAGAACACGGGGCACAGGCAGGTGCTGCCCCGGTCTGGTTGGTCTGGCCATGAGCCCCGAGACAGCAGGTGATGGTCTTCCCCCAGGGATCTGCCAGTGTGCCCACCACACCGAGGGCCCATCCTGTGAGCGCTGCCTGTCAGGCTTCTACGGCAACCCCTTCATGGGCCAGGCTGACGACTGCCAGCCGTGCCCGTGCCCTGGGCAGTCAGCCTGCACTGTCACCAACAGCAGCGAGGTGGTGTGCACCCAATGCCCCCCGGGCCAGAGAGGTGAGTGGCGGGGCTGGGGGCAGCAGGCCTGGGGTGGAAGTCAGGCCACTCACCATGTCCAGCTGAGCTCTTGGGAATCCCAGGTGCTGGCTGTGGGCCCCTGGAGCCTGGTGGGGGTGGACTGGGGTTCAAACAAGGACCCCGATGACCCTGTTCCCAGGCAGGGTCAGGGTCTCACTGAACTGACTCCAGGGGAGATGCAGGGCAGGACCTAAGGGACTTGCTCGCCTGTGGCAGGTCTGGGTTCAGCCCCCAGAAGCACTGGCACCTCGAGTGGCACAGGTGCAGCCATGGAAGCCCCTGGACAGAGCCCAAGCCCCCCCCAAATGAAAGAAATATATAGACTGACGCTGACTTGTTAAATGTTAGAACGAGAAAAAAAACAATCAAACTCCCATTGTAAAGACATTCAGTCCCTGAGGCGGGGGAGCTCAGCCTCGGTGCAGAAACCAACCGTTCAAAGGAGACATTTAAAGCCGCAAGAAGCAGGACCGGGACCAGGAATTAGAAAATGGAAAAGCGGCCACAGGAAGGGGGGCGTGGAGCTGCAGAGAGGCCACAGTGGGGGGTGCTCAGCTTGCATGCGGCAGATGCAGGTTCAATCCCTGCCACTGTATAGGAATGGGCACCACCAGGAGTGACCCCTGAACACAGCTGTGTTTAGCCCAGACCCCCATACACACACACACCACACACACACACCACACACACACACCACACACACACACCACACACACACACACACACACACCACACACACACACACACAACCCACCACACACACTCACACAAAACCCACCACACACACTCAGACACAAACCACACACTCACATACACCATACACACCCCCCCATGTGCCATACCACACACAGACACCACACACAACACATACCACATACACAATCCACACATACACACACATATACCACACACACAGATGCCACACACAGACACCACACACATACACCGCCCACACCGGCACACACCACACACACCACAGATAAAAGAGCAGCGAGGCCAGGGAGAGGAGGAGGCGCGTGAGGAGGTCTGGTGACTAATCCGGCTCATCAGGATGCCGGTGCAGACACAGACGATGACTCCAGGGCGATTAGGAAGGAGATAATGGCCGTGATCATAAGCAAGACGAAGTGGACGATGACAAGATGCTCACTGAGACTGAAATGACAGATGAGGAGGTCAGGGGACCGGTCAGGATGATGAAGACCGGGATGAAGATGAAGGCGGAGGTGATGGGAAGGCGATTAGGCCGGCGGAGGTTTGCTGGATGAAGACGCTGATGATGGGGGAAGGAGGATGGTCCGCGGGCCGCTGAGGACACAGGCAGGACTGGGGGCGCTGCTGAGACTTTGCAGGGACCCCAGCCCGTGTGGCAGAGAGGAACCAGGAAAAGCATCATGGGTGGTGCCCCCAGCGCTGGCCCCCTGCCCACTCTGCCCCCTAAGAAGCGGGCGGGCACCTGTGGGGTGCAAGCCCACCCCACCCCCTCCACTCTCCTCCCTGCAGGCCGGCGCTGTGAGGTCTGCGATGACGGCTTTTTCGGGGACCCACTGGGGCTCTCTGGGCGCCCCCGGCCCTGCCAGCAGTGCCAGTGCAGCGGGAACGTGGACCCGAACGCCGTGGGCAACTGCGACCCGCACTCGGGCCGCTGCCTGCGCTGCCTGTACAACACCACCGGGAGCCGCTGCGAGCACTGCGCGGAGGGTTTCTACGGGAGCGCGCTGGCCCCACAGCCCGCCGACAAGTGCCGGGGTCAGTGCTCGCCCCCACCGACCCAGACCCCCTCCCCCTGCTGAGCGGGCGCCACCCCCAGCCCTGCCTCACACCCCCACAGACAAGTGCTGGGGTCAGTCAGGGCCTCCCCCAACCGGGACCCTGGCCCCCAAGTGGGGGTGAGCGAAAACCGGCCCCTTCCTGGACCCAGCGCACTTCGTAGACACCTTCTGGGGGCGCTGCCCTCCTCCTGCCCCGCCCTGGACCCCTAATCCTCAGACAAGTATGGATACTACCCCTCTCGGCCCCCCGCCTCCCAGCCCACCTGCAGACAAGTCGGAGGGGAGGAAGCGCCACCCCCCACCCCGAGACCCTCATCCAAGCCAGCGCCCCCGGAAAGCTGGAGCCTCGCTACCGCTGGGGCCCCCCCCACTGCCTCCTGCTGCCCCCCCCCGGAACTGCCTCCCGCTGGGCCATATCGCCTCATCTCACCCCTCCCCCAGCACCAAAAGTGACCCCTCATGGCCTGCGACCCTCTTCCTGCTGTCCTGCCCCTGCCCTGACCCAGAATGCTATTCAGCTCTGTTGGCTGCCTGGTCACAACACTGGGCCACCCCTCCCTGACTCAAGGGTCCCCCAAAACTGTCCGGAAATCATGTAGGGCCCAGCCCAGCCTTGAGGCTCCTGGTCACTGGCTCCTCGTTCCCCAGGGCCAGACAGTATGGCAGGGTCCCCCGACTCCCTGCGGGGTCTCTGGGCCCCCTCCAAGGGCCTGGGTTCCATCCAGAGCCGCTGTTGGAGCCGGGCTGCGTGCATTTCTGTGGGTTCCCTCCCTCTATCCCCCCCATTTGGACGGATGATGTGTGGGTCCCCAATGCCCCTTTTTGCTCCTGTCTCAGCCTGCAGCTGCCATCCCAGGGGCTCCGTGGGCGCTGGCAAGGACAGACCCTGTGACCCGGTGACGGGCCAGTGCAACTGCCTGCCTCACGTGATGGGCCGGGACTGCAGCAGTTGCATCCCGGGTTTCCACGGGCTCCAGCAAGGCCTCGGCTGTGAGAGGTAGGAGGGCAGGGCCTGACCAGGCTCACGCCAACCCAGGCCCCCAGCCAGCCACTGTGCCCTTCCCCAGGGAGGGGGACTCGTGACCCGGCTGGCCTGGGGATGTCCCCATGGGCATCACCCCGTAGGCTCAGGGGCTGGGTGGGTGGGGAGCGCCCTGAGCTGGGACTCCTTCCTGTCTTGCAGCTGTAAGTGCCACCCGCTGGGCTCCCGGAGTGACGAGTGCAACCCGAAGACTGGGCACTGTCCCTGCCGCCCGGGGGTCGGGGGCCCCGAGTGTGACAAATGCCTGCCCGGCTTCTTCGGCTTCTCCATCAAGGGCTGCCGGGGTGAGGAGGGGTCTGGGGTGGGGGGTGGGGGGGAGATGGGGTTGGGGGCGGAGAGGTCTGGGGTGAGAAAGGGCCCAGCTGGGGCCAAGGTGAGGAGGGTCCCAGCCAGGATTGGGGGTCTCCAAGAAGCATGGAATGAGATCTCGGATCAGGCCCTGGAGGTGCTGAGACCCACTGAGCCCCCCTGCGGCCTGGGCATGGCACCGCCTCTCTGAACCTCAGTTTCTCATCAGGGGTGCTGTGGGGGTCGGGGGGCTCTTACGCAGGACTGGCCCGGGGCTGAGGAGACCACAAGGTTAACCCCATCCCCAACCCCTGATGCTGAGTCCACCAGGAGTGAGCCCTGAACATAGGGTGTGGCCTCCACACCCCCACCCCCAGTGTGCACCGACCTCGGGCCTGAACCTGGAACCCTCAGCCAGGGCCCCACAATGCACTTGTGGGGGGCTGGGGGCTGGGGAGCTGGGGGCAGCGGGGAGGGTCCGTGCCAGCTGCCCACCCCTCCAGCCTGCAGGTGCTCCCTGCTGGGCTCCGTCTCGGCCCAGTGTCGCGAGAACAGCACGTGCGTGTGCCGCCCCGGCTTCGTGGGCTACAAGTGTGACCGCTGCCAGGACAACTTCTTCCCTGCTGCACGTGGTGCCCGGTGCCAGCAGTGCCCGACCTGCTATGGCCTGGTGAAGGCACAGGTGAGCGCCCACCCTCTCCGTGGGGGCCCCCCAGCCCCTCCCAGACCCCTCCCAGCACGTCTCCCCATTTCTTAAGTTTGCAGTACCACAGACAACCTTGCGGGGGACGCAGGACAGGAAGGGGAGGCTTTTTGGTGGGGCACAGGAGGGTTTTGAGTGGGGGTTGGTGACTCTAGCAGGCAGGCAGAGGCCATGGTCAGCCTGAGTGTCCCCCAATGCCCCCAAAGGAGAGAGGGAGGCCCACCCCGCTTTCCTGCACCAGCGAGGCCAGCTCTGGAAACAACAGCACCAGTGGGCACTGGTGTCCGCAGCATCCCTAGACATAGCTACAGGGTTGAGGGGTTCCTGCCCCCCCCCACAGTCTGCCCCCAGCAGCTGTGACCTCCACCCTTTGTGCTCAGAGTTTGTGCAGCTGCCTTTGTGGGCGGCTTCTCAGCCTCCCGGACTCGGGAATTGAGGAGGAGTAGGCTGGGGTGCCCCTGTGGTGGGCAATTCCGAGGTGCCCGTGAGCCCGCGTGGGGCTGGAGGTCTCTCACACCTGCTGCGCACATGCGCTCTCTGCTTCTCAGGGTGGGGGCCTGAGGGCCCGAGGAGTGGCTCTGTCTGGCCTTCCCCACAGTTGCGGTGGCTAGACCCGGGTTCAATTCCCTGGCGCCTCCTGTGGCCCCCCTGAGCACCGCCAGGGGTCACTCCTGAGCACCGAGCCAGGAATAGACCCTTGGGTGTGACCCCCCAACAAATAGTAAATACAAATTTTAAGCCCTGGGCAGCTGAGGGTGTCCGTGCCTGCCTGCTTTGGCTGAGTCCTGGCTGTGCGGCCCACTGGTCATCCCAGCCCGCCCGCGGAGGACACGGCAGTGTGCCTGCCAACTGCTGCTTGCTGAGGGTGGAAGCCAGGGGCATGAGGGGGTGGGGGGGTCTCTTCCAGGCTTCCGGGTGCTGTGCTGAGAAAGAGCCTCCAGGGGCAGGCCAGGCCTGTGGCCTCACCACTCTTCCCTCTGTCCAGGCCGACAGGCTGAAGTCCAGGCTGGCCCTGATGGAGAGCTGGCTGCAGGGTTCCAGCTGCAGCAGGCCCTGGGGACCCCTGGACGTCCTGTACGGAGATGACCCGCGGGGTGACACCTTCCTTGGCTACCCCCTGTCCCAAGGTGCGGCGGGAGACTGGGAGGCCAGGGCAGGGCCGAAGGGCATGGACCTGCCTTGGCTGGGGTCACAGGGTGGCTTTAGGGCTTGGGGAAGAGGTGCTGGACGCAGCCCCCGCGCCCCACGGGACCCATAGCCGTCCACCCAGAGCAGCGGGGTCCGGCAGTGTCCCCCACCCCACCCGGTGCCCGCGCCTGGCTGGCTCTGTCCGTGGTGCTGAATCCACGCCCCGCTGTCCCGGCTAGGGAAGAAGGCGCATGTGCGGAGAGCCCCTGGACTCGGCCAGTTGGAGCCTGGCCCAACACTGACAGCTAGTTGGGGACCATATCAAAGGGCATGTCTCAGAGCCCACGTCCCTTCAGCAGCCAGGGTGACGGAGTGCCTCTTAGCTTGACTGGTCTCTAGAAGGCCAGCGGCCAGGTGCTGCTGCTCAGTGAACAGCCAAGCACCTCTGTGAGCACCAGAGCAGGGAGTGTCAGAGTGGGAGGAGGAAGTCGGACCCAGCCCTTTCTCACTCTGGGTCCAGAGGCGGCTGCGACTGGCTCCTGGCTGGGGTGGGGAAGGGAGAGGAGAGAATGGGGGCTTCCATTCAGGATTTGCTTTCTCTGGGCCTCAGCCTTTGCATCTGTGAAATGGGGAGGTGCTCCCTTTGGCTTGAACGGACAGATGTTTGGGGGCTGGAGATGGAGGTTAGCAGTACTGGGAAATGGGGGGAGGGACAAGAGGGTGACAGTGTGACCCCAGGACCATGGTTTTTTTTTTTTTTTTGCAGAGGTCCAGAAAGCCTTTCTGGAACAGGTGATGAGACTGGAAGCCGCAGTGACGGCCATCCAGCAGCAGCTGAGGGGACTGAACGGGGCGACCCACTGTGCCCAGGCTGGAGCCCAGAAGACCTGCAGGCAGCTGGCGGAGGTGGAGGCCACGCTGGAGTCCACAGAAGAGGAGATTCTGCACACCGCCTCTGTGCTCAGAACTCTGGTGGGCGGGGGAGGGGGGAGTGCGGGGGAGGAGGGGAAGGACCCACACCAGGTCTGCACCCTGGTTCAGAGTAGAGCCCCACCCATTAAGAGAACCCCCATCCCGGAAGTGGGCGTGGTCACCTCGGACGCCCCGCCCACCAGGACTGCCACTCACGGTTTAAGGAGTCCCGTGTGAGTCTGTGGGCCTTGGCCCTCGCCCTCCCTCACTCCTTTTCCTTGTCTCGCTAAAGGGGATTCCTCTGAGAGTGGAAGCGCCCAGTCAGCTCAACAACTGGACCCAGCTGGCCATGGAAGCTGGTGCCCTGGGCAGGAGGTGAGCGTGGGGTGGGTGGGTGTCCTGTCCGCGCAGTCGGGAAAGGAAGCTTGTCTCAGTGGACGCATCCGCGGGTTCCACTGCTTGGATGTTTTCTCTTGTTTGGGGGCAGCACTCAGTACTGGTGCTGGGACTCACTCCTGGCAGTGCTCACTCGGGGACCTCCCATGGTGCTGGGGACAACTAGGATCAGTAGCACGGAGGGCAAACACCTTAACCTCTCAGTTTTCAAAAATAGAGGTTTCTTGGAACCAGAACTATAGTACAGCGGGTAGGGCATTTGCCTTGCACGCAGCCAACCCGGGTTTGATCCCCAGCATCCCATATGGTCCCCTGAGCACCGCCAAGAGTGATTCCTGGACATTGCTGGGTGTCACCCAAAAGCCAAAAAGAAAAAGAACAAAAGGAAAATGCTTAAGATTCTCCAGGCCCCAGCTCAGACACAGTTCTCCACTTTAGATCTTCCTCCAGAGACTCCAGCCCCCAACCCCATTTTACAGATCAGAAAACAGACCCAGAGGGGCTGGAACGATAGCACAGTGGGTAGGGCGTTTGCCTTGCAAGCAGCCAACACGGGTTTTATTCCCAGCATCCCATAGGGTCCCCTGAGCACTGCCAGGAGTAATTCCTGAGCACAGAGCCAGGAGTAACCCCTGTGCATTGCCGGGTGTGACCCAGAAAGAAAAAAAGAAAATAGGAAAAAAAGAAAGAAAACAGACCCAGAGAAGTGGAGTGACTTGTTCAGGGACACACAGCTGGAGAGTGCCAGACCCAGGGTGCAAGCCCAAGCTGTCTCGGGCCCATGTCTTCACTGGCGTGACCACATGGTTGAGAGCCGAGAGTGCCAGACACAGTGCCAGACCTGATGAACTGTGGCTGGCCCCCAGCAGAGACTGTTTCACAGAAACCGTTGGGATGAGGGGAGGGCCGTCCTCGGCATCAGACCGTCCACGTAGCAGGCTGAGGGAGATGGACCACGGTGGTGGGCGTACCTGGAGCCCCAGGTGGTGGCCGGTGTGGCCTGTGGGCAGAGGGGGGTGATGCCCCGGGTACTCTTTTGCAGCCACAGGGAGCTGGCCATCAAGATCGAGAACACAGCTCAGAGGGCCCTGCTGGCCTCCCACACCAGCCAAAGGCTTCTCCAGAGTTTGGTGGAGGGCAGAGTGGCGGGGGGCCCGCGGCCGCAGCTGGAGGACAGGTGAGGCCCTTGGCTGTGGGGAGGGGAACCGGGCAGCACCCTTCCCCAGGCCGGATGGCCTTTGGCGGTGGGTCGGGGTGTCTGGTGAGTTGCAGAAACATAGGCACGGGGGGGGGGGTTCGTAGTCTCAGCCTTGCACCCAGCTCCTTCCACGGGGCTATGGGGGCCCCAGATCTTACAAGCTACCAAGTTTATTTCCTAAGTGAATGTGATGGGCTCAGGTCAGTGGCCATGGGCCAATCATGTGCTGAGGTGAGGTCACGTGCCCGGTTTCGGGCGGGCCTTCGGGAGGTGGTTGCAGGAGGTGGTTGCGTTGGTTGGTGTAGCCTTCTGGCTGTGTAGGTCAGTGGTCTCCACTTAGAGGTGGGAATCACGTGGCCAGGGTCGCCCAAGGAGATGGCCACAGGGCATCCCTGACTCCAGGTTTTTGCCAGGTCCCCGTTCCCCCTGAGCAGCTAGACATACGTAGCCTCTGATTCCCGAGGGGCCCAGCACGAAGGGCGTGACCACCGCTTCCGTTCGCCCCAACCCCGGGTGGCTGCTTTCCAAACCAGTGCTGGGCCCTGGGCAGCTGAGCGGAGCCAGCTCCAACATCAGGGCTGCTGTGGGGCTTCTCCGAGGGGCACGGGGCCAGCGACGGGGAAGGAAGTCCCCGCACCCGCCCCTGAGATCCACATGGGTTCTGTACCCTCACAGGTACCAGGAGGTGCAGGTGGCCCAGAGGGCGCTGGACGCGGCCCTGACTCAGGCGCTTCCCGAAGCTAAGAGCGTGCTGGTCGCCGTGCAGCAGATGGACGTGGACACGGCCCTGCGCCCGGCCTCGCTGGCCGCCAAGGCACTGGTCAGCTGGGCTTCCCCTGGGCAGGGCGGGATCTGGGGCTGGTTCCCATGTGCTCTCCAGGGATTGGGGAGATATCGTAGGGGTTGGGCGTGCAGGCCTTCCTGTCCACAGACGCAAATTTGGTCCCCACACACTGTCAGGTGTGTCCAAGGCCCCAGGCCCCAAGTTGGGTCTCTGGCTGATCTCCGACACCTGTACTAAACAGGCAAGCCCTACAGACCATATCACTGGGAGTGGCCCTAGGCCCCCTGAGCACTACTTGGGAGCCCCTCAATCCCTCCAAATCAGTCATCCATCCCCAGGCTTGGCAGTGGCCAGCCTCTGTGGGTTGAACGGACTCAGGCCAGCGTGTCCACTGTACTGCTGCTGTGGCATTAGCAGTGGCCTGGGCAGCCTTGGGGTCAGATCCCAGCCCTGCCACTCCATGGCCATGGCCAAGGACTTGTCCACTGGGCACCTCAATCAGTTGCAGACCAGAAGGAGCTGCGCCTCTTAGAGCAGTGAAGGAGGCTTAAGGGGGCCTCACCCCCCTGTGCGAGTCTGCACTCACCACCACTGGGACCACTGGCACCACCGGGCCTTCTCACTAGCTGAGCTTTAAAAGATGACTCGGGCCAGACAGATAGTCCAGAGGGTAAGGTGCTTGCCTCACAGGTGGCTGAAACGGGTTCGATCCCCGGCAGCCCATATGGTCCCTTGAGCACTGCCAGGAATAATTCCCGAGTGTAGAGCAGAAGTAACCCCCGAGCATTGCTGCGTGGGACCCAAAAACAAAAAAAGAATAAAGATGAATTTTATGCAGATGTGCCAGTCAAAGGGTTGACTCCCCGCAGGCTGCTCTCTGGGAGCATGAGGTCCCTGCGTGGGCCCATGAGCTTGTGCCCCTGAGTGCTGCATCTACAGAATTCTAAACTCAGAATCCAAGGAGACCCTCTAAGGGAAGGCAAGCCAGGGGGATTGTGGAGGGATGTGGAGGGACTGAGGCCTCACTTCAAGACAGGTGGGGTCTGACCTGGCTTCTGCCCAGTCCCTCGGTGTCCGCGGTCTGTGTGCACCCTCCCCTGCTGTCCTTGGGTGCTGGCCCCTGCCTGAGCACCCCTGTGTCCCTGCAGGCTGAGAGTTCCGAGGCCAGGGACCTGAAACAGAAGGCGCAGACCCTGGAGGAGATGGTCTCCTGGAGAGGACCCGTGGCCTCCGAGGCGGTCCAGGCTGCCCAAGCTGCTGCCCAGGCCACGCTGAACCAGACGGAGCCTCTCACACAGGTGGACTCTGGGGGCGGGGCCGCTATGGAAGGGGCGGGGCTGGAGGGGCAGAGACCGGAAGTCCTCCCCAAACTCCCCCAAAGCTCAGAGTCAGCAGGAGGAGGAGGAGGGCCGTGCCAGCAGGCAAGACCCACAGCTAGCGAGTCAGACAGACAGACAGACTGGCAGGACCCAAGGCCATGCTCCCTCCCCTGTGCGGGCTTCCTTTCCGTGGGGAGGGGCTTGCTCCTTTCTGGTCTCCTTCACCCCCTCCCTCGCTCGGAGGCCTCTCCGTGCTCCTCCTGCTCAATCAGTGTGGTTTTTGTTGGTTGGTTTGGTTTGGTTTTGGCTTTTTGAGTCACACCTGGCGGTGCTCAGGGGTTCCTCCTGGCTCTGCACTCAGGAATCACTCCTGACGGTGCTCGGGGAACCATATGGGATGCCAGGGAATTGAGCCTGGGTCAGCTACATGCAAGGCAGATGCCCGCCCCTCGGTACTATCGCTCCGGCCCTCAACCAGCCTGTTAGGTATGTGTGATCCAGAGGCGATGAGCGCTCAGTATGCGGGCAAGAATCAGGGTGAATTTAGCTGACCCCAGTAGTTTGCAACTTATTAACTTATTTTTAAAAATGTTTCATTTAGGGCTGGAGCACAGCAGATAGGGCGTTTGTCTTGCTGGTGGCTGACCCAGGTTCGATTCCCAGCGCTACCCCCTCTCTCCAAGGCTGGGCAAGTCTCCCTTGAGGCTGAGCCTCTCGTGGGCCCAGCCTTGTTCTGTGGCATCCTAGGGAAGCTCTTTGCCCAGAGGACCCCGCAGGCTCACAGGCCTGCGGCCTCCAGCCATGCTCTGCCCAGGACTCCCCCCATGGAGGTTCCTGTGCTCCCGCTTTCCCTCATGCTTCCTCTAGGGGACAGATACTCCTGCCAGCCAGGTGCTCCTGGCAAAGTGCTCCCGGCAACAGAATTAGCTGCCAGTGCTGGGCACTGATGGGGGCTTGATGGGCAGGACACTCACGGGCCCCCTCTCCTCTCCCCAGCTGTACCAGGAGGCCAGAGCTGCCCTGGCCTGGGCTTCCTCATCTGTCCAGGTTGCCACACTGACCGTGACGGGCGCCAAGACCCTGCAGGCTGACCTGGAAGGTAAGTGTGACCCCGTGGTGCCCAGTGCCCAAGCGGCCTGGACTCCTGCTTAGCAGGGCAGGGACAGGTCCAGGCTCGAGGGCAGGAGCCATAAGATCATCCCTCTGCCTCCCGGGACTCATATCCGCTCCATGGGGCCTGCCCAGGTGGCCAGCTGTCCTGTGGCCACGTACGGGGACTGAGGCCAGTGGCCATGAACTCTGGCGCAGATGCCATGGCCCTGCCCAGCGGGGGAATCCATGTTCTCTGCAGAAGGGGTGGCTGATTCCTGTCCAGTTGTCTTTTTTCCCCCCCTTACGATAGCATATCGGGTAGGGCGTTTGCCTTACAAGCAGCCAGCATGGCCGACCCGAGTTCGATTCCTCTGCCCCCTCGGAGAGCCCGGCAAGCTACCGAGAGTATCTTGCCCGCGCAGCAGAGCCTGGCAAGTTGCCCGTGATGTATTCGACATGCCAAACACAGTAACAACAAAGTCTCCAATGGAGATGTTACTGGGCCCGCTTGAGCAAATCGATGAACAACGGGA
>JAOXYA010039068.1:0-12651 GCA_028565675.1 Sorex palustris
TTTCTTTCTCTCTCTCTCTCTCTCTCTCTCTCTCTCTCTCTTTCTTTCTTTCTTTCTTTCTTTCTTTCTTTCTTTCTATTGAATCACCGTGAGATATAGTTACAGAGCTTTCATATTTGAGATTCAGCCATACAATGATCAAACACCCATCCCTCCACCAGTGCGCATTCTCCACCACCAATGGCCCAAGTATCCCCCCGCCCATCCCAGTTCTCACCCTGTCTCTATGGCAGACAATTTCCCAGTACTCTCTCTCTACTCTTGGGCATTATATTTTGCTTTGAATTTCCCCAACACCACTCAAGCCTGCCTCCCAGGGGCAGATGCTAGATAATTTATTTTCCATTGCTCATTTTGAATATCATGAGAGGTTGCGTGGCTGCTTTTGTGGCTGCATGCTTCTGGAATTCAAAGATTGTCCATGGTTGGTTTCCAGAGACATCTCTGTAGGGCACTGTTTCATTTTGGGATTCAATTGGGAGTTTCTGGTTGAGGGCTGTTGGTGCACTGAGAAGGCGCCTGGGGGTAGGTTGTGGGTGTGACAACCAGGCTGCCGAGTGCTCGGGGAGCCGGTGAGGGACAGCCCGGTGCCTCTGCCTCTGCCACTGCTGTGTGGCCTGGAAACTTAGTCTTGGAACCTTCATACCTGGGCCTTGCTTGTGGAGGCTCCTGGTCTCCGGGATTCCATCTGGAGTGGGCGTCCATGGTTTGTTCTTAATTCTGAAACCTGGAGTGAAAGTAGGGCTTGCTGAGAGTGGCAAGGAGAAGGTTCCAGGGCAGATGGCAAAGTTGGTGATCAAGAATGAATCTGTTTGATATGGGGAGTATCATGCTGAGTGGAAGGAGGCAGAAAGAGAGGAACAGGCAGAGAATGACTGCCCTCATTTGTGGGATATAAAGAAAAACCCACAAAATAGTATGAGACTAACACCCAAGGACAGTAGAAACACGGGCCAGAAGGATTGGTCCACGGTTGGACGCCAGCCTCAAGAGCTGGGTGGGGAGGAGGGCAGCTGGGACGGAGAAGGGACCTGATAATGATGGTTGGAAATGATCACTCTGGATGGGAGACGCGTGCTGAAAGTGGGCAAAGGACCAAACACGATGGCCTCTCAGTGTCTGTATTGCAAACCACAATGCCCGAAAAGAGAGAGAAAAAAGAAAGTGGGTGAGCAGGGGACGTTGTTGACAGGAGGGACGCAGGGGACATTGGTAGTGGGAAATGTACACTGGTGGAGGGATGGGTCTTGGAAGATTGTATGACTGTGATGAGCAGCTTTGGGACTGTGTATCTCATGGTGATTCAATAAGGAAAAGGCAGATCATGCACTGAGGTCGGATCCATGAGTGGCTGGTGGGTTTCTACTCTGAAGCTGTGACAGGTTTCCTGCTGGATCGATCGCCGTGGGACTGTGCTCTCGCTCACTCATTTTTTCCGTTCTTCCTTTTTCACTGGAGCCCCATGTGTCCAGCCAGGAACACTTCCCTCCCAGAGTTCCTTGTGGCTGCAGCTGGCTGAGGTAGTGCTGAGGAAGACCCCAGGGAGAGTGTTCTTATTAGATGGCGAGGTCAAGCCTTACTAGCAGGGGGGGCTCTTTCCTTTCCCTTTCTACTTACCTGGAGCGTGGATGTGAGCCCTGGTGGCGCAGCAGCCTTTTTGCGACAAGGAGGACAGACAGAAGCCACACTCCGGGAGGAGTTCTGAGGGGTTGGCTCTGGAATGAAGGCTGGGTGCTCCTGCTCTGGGTTTCCTCTCTCTGATACTGCTAGAAAGACCAGTTCATTTACTTTGAAACAAAGTCGGGAGGGCTTTCTGCTCTGGAGAGCAGGGAAATATTTTTCCAGGATACTGGTTCTGAGGGGGAGCTTCGGGGCAAAGAAGCTGAGATTCTGAGCGTGTGGTTGAGTCTCATGTTTCTCCAGGCTCCTTGGTGGCTGTGGCTGGGAATCTCTCACTTCCTTTACTGATCCTAAAAACTTGTAGTCTTGAAGGACACGGAGATGAGACAGTAAATCAAGAATAACACAGGGGAAATCACTGGAGTGCGCCCCACAGAGCCCTGGCTGCACCCCAGTACGTGTCCCCCAGGCCTTTGTGGGTCAGTGCAGGGAGGATGTTTCTTTCCTTTTCTGGGTCACACCTGGTGGTGCTCGGGATCACTCCTGGCTCTGCACTCAGGAATCCCTCCCGGCAGGCTCAGGGGACCATACGGGATGCTGGGGGTCAAACCTGGATTGGCTGAATGCAAGGCAACCGCCCCGACCTCCTGTCTGACCCCTGACACTTTTGGCTTTTGCATTTTATTTATTTATTTATTTTTAATGGAATCACAATGAGATATACAGTTACAAAGTTGTTCATGATCGGGCTTCAGTCAAACACTCTTCCAACATCTGTCCCTTCATCGGTGCCCGTTCATTTGCCACCACCAATATCCCCCAATATTCCCTACCCCCCCACTCCCTACCTGGAAGACACTTTTCTTCTTTCTCTCTGCCCTCTCTGTCTGTCTGTCTGTCTCTCTTATGGACGTTATGGCTTGCAGTACGGATACCGAAATTTTATCATGTGCATCCCCTATGCTTTTGCATTTTGTAACTTGCTACTCATCCGGCAATGATGGCGATCTTTCCAGTGATTTCTATTATGAAAATCCTCTAGTCTGATTAAAGCTAGATATACATGGTTCATTTTAGCTCTTTTTCAATTTTTATTGTGAAAATTTTCTTATTTTATGAAGTAGTTCACAATATTTGATTACATTTAACATTCAAACACCAATCCCACCACCATTACACCTCCCCACCACCATATTTCAGATGTTTCCATCCCGAACCCCGAGCCCTGCCCCAAAGCAGAAGTGAAATAATATAATTTGTATTGTTTGTTGGGCTGGAGCGATAGCACAGTGGTAGGGCATTTGCCTTGCGTGCAACCAGCCCAGCCGAGCCGGGTTCGATTCCTCCGCTCCTCTCGGAGAGCCCGGCAAGCTACCGAGAGTATCTCACCTGCACGGCAAAGCCTGGCAAGCTACTCGTGGCATATTTGATATGCCAAAAACAGTAACAACAAGTCTCAAAATGGAGACGTTACTGGGCCCACTCGAGCAAATTGATGAACAACGGGAGGACAGTGTTTGTTTGCTTGTTTTGTTTGTTTATTAAAGTGCCTAATTAAACCCTGTATTCTCTCTCTCTCCTATCCTCGAGTTTGTTTCTCACCTAACTTCACTGACTCTCTGTTGTTTATAAATTGGTATGTATACAAACCTTCCCAAGCTTTTACTATGAACACATCCTATGAAAGCAGAAAGAACACAAAGGTTTCCATTATATGGAGTATATCTACATTCCCAAGAGGAGAATAGTCCTGAGAGGTGTCAGGATCAACGAGAAATGTAATGCTGCCTGTAGATTCAATTATTCTCTGCAGCAACCACCCAGGGGAGCTAGGAACCTCACCCTAGATCATAGACTGCCCAACAGCAATGCTGAACCCAACAAGAATGTAGTAACACTTTCAAAGTGTTGGAAGGAGTGCTGAGCTACCATCCTCTGCTTGTTCAAATTGCCATTCAAAGGTAAAGGATAATAAAAGTATTCTTAGATATGCACAGCCTCTTCTACCTGAAGACCCAGCAAACCACAGCCACGCCCGACATCCTCTGACTGAGAAACAGCCCAGTTCTACAACTGAACCTCATCAAACTGCCAAGTCACCAGACTGTCTCAGATTTGGACCTGTCTTGGATTTGCTCCCGGAACTTTTGGCTGAATATATGAGGGCATGTCATACCTCAGTTTTTCTCAGTACTGTCAGCCCAGTAGGATCACAGCAAATTGGAATAGAAAGTTGCATAGACAACTACGAAGCTCAAGAACTATAAATAATAACACAGAACCTAAATGATAGCACCACGGTACATCTTCAGACCATGACTAGTCACATCATGGTGAGATATAACAGTTATCACAAATTGACTCTTATTGATCTAAGATTTGATGAGTCCATTTGCCTTGTGTTGTAACAATGGGAAGTAAATTTGATTTTTGCCTGCAAGGGGGAAAGCTGGGGTGGTGGGTGGGACACTGGGGACATTATTAGAGGGAGGGACACACCGGTGGTAAAAACAACTGCATTATGGATAATTTGGTAAACTAAAGGGTTATAAATTTTTTTAAAAAGTTAAATTTTTAAAAATGCACAGCCTCAGGGCTAAAGAGATAGCACAACGGGTAGGGCATTTGCCTTGCACTCAGCTGACCCGACCGGGATTTGATTCCCAGCATCCCATATGGTCCCCTGAGCTCCACCAGGAGTAACTCCTGAGTGCAGAGCCAGGAGTAACCCAAAAAGCAAAAAAAAAAAAAAAAAAAAAAAAAAGGATGTCATCAAGGTAACAGTGAGAATGGAAGAAGAGGGGGAGGGGTTAGTTTTTTGAAGGGCCGCACCTGGTGGTGCTCAGGGCTTGCTCCTGGCTCTGCGCTCAGGGGTCAGTCCTGGCAGGCTCTGGAGACCATATGGGGTGCTGGAGATTGAACCCAGGTTGGCTGTGTGCAAGGTAAATGCCCTACCTGCTGTACTATCTCACTCTAGCCCCTGGTTGGGGGAATTTTACTGTTGGAAAAAAGAGCCAGAAAATTCTGATCAGGGGCCTGTCTCAGCCACTGACAACTCTGTGACTATTGGCCTTGATCGTTTGGGATATTTATTTTCTTAATTTGCAGCACAGCAGTGGGGGTGAATGGCATAGAAGTGGGGGTGTGTTTTAAACAAGGCTGTGAGCTATTTTTAAGCCCTGTTTTTATTACAAGTATATATATAGTGACTTTCTGGGTGTAGCTCATGAAAGCGCTTGTTAAAAATTTTTATATTGCGTTTATTAAAATCCACACAACAGCTTTATGTGAGCCTTTCCCTGGTATAATAGAAGTGACTCACAAACAATCCAAAGATGGGTTTCTTTGTATTTGTTATAATGGGATTTTACCTGTACGAGCGGAAAAAAAATTTTTTTTCTATAAGTCCATTGTAGTAAATAATATCAAATTCTAACTCGATTTTGCTTGATTTGCTGTGAGTATTTAAAATTGCACATTTGTAAGTTTGTTACCTATGCTACTAACTACGGTTTTATTCTGTGGGTCACCAGAGTTAGTTTTTCAGTACCAGCTGTTCCTTCACTCATTCCTTGGGTCTGGGAGCACCCCAGGGCCTCCTACCCAGCCACCAACCTGGCCCAAAAGCAACATTTTAAAAGCCCATAGCCAAATGGCAGTGTGTAGTAAATATCCCTTTTTATTGTGTCCTTGAGTCGCCACTTTACTATTGCAGAAATTATGTCCAGAATCATTGTTCAGTTCTATTCTGTGTCTGTGTTTCACAGAATTGATGGTTCAGGCACAAGTGTTTGTAAAGCACCTACTCTGTGCCCTCAATTTTGCTAGGTGCTAGGAAGGTACAGGCTGCTTACGGAAGAGTTGGGTAGTTGCTGAGTATGACCTCTTGCAGGGCTCGTTGAGCTGATTTCCATGCCTGGGTACTGGTGCCAGTGCTTTATCACCCAGATCAGCAGCCCAGCACAGAGGGGTTCCGGAACTAAGGGTCTGCCCGTCAGCCATTCTGTGACACGCAGGATTCCTGCACATTCTTCAGAGGAAAGGCTTTTCCTGTGTTGGACCATCATTGGTGGCCGTCCTTGGGGTTTTACGTGTCCTCCCTGCACTTCTGGGAGTGTGTTGGTTTTACAGGTGCTTTGAATTATAAGGCGCTGGCAGAGTGAGCAGGTGTGGAATGGAAAGCACAAAGCAGAAAGCAAGTGGGGGGAGACAGAGAGAGAGAGAGACAGAGAGAGAGAGAGAGTTGAGAGAGAGAGAGTTTGTCTGTGTCTTGTGTGTCTGTGTGAGAAGATGGTTGGTTTTGGTTATCGGTTTTTGGGCCACACCGGTAATGCTCAGGGGTCACTCCTGGCGGTGCTCAGGGGACCATATGGGGCTCCAGGGATCAAACTTGGGTCAGCTGCTTGCAAGGCAAATGCCCTCCCCACCATAATGTCTCTCCAGTCCCTGAAGCAAGATAGTTTTTATTGACTGAAAATTACTTAGACGGGGTGGGGGGGGCCGCAGAAAGGGATAAATCTGTATTCAGGAGAGAACACGGGCTTCTCCGAAGTGGAAATAAAACCTCAGAGACCAGGGCTAGAGCAATAATACAGCAGGGAAGGTGTTTGCCTTGCATGCGGCCCACCTGGGTTCCATCCCTGGCATCCCATCTGGTCCCCTGAGCACTGCCAGGAGTAGATTCCTGAGGGCAGAGCCAGGAGTAAGTCCTGAGCATCGCCAGGTATGACCCCCCCCCCAATAAAAAACCCAAAAACAAACAAAACCACCCAGAGACCTCAACACACTCGAGCGAGATGCGTTTTCCTGGGGGGAAACACCGAGATGCGTGTTCATGGGGGATCAGGGGCCAGAAGGAGCAAGCCATCATGTAGTGCTTCTGCCGTGTCCCAAGTCATCAGCCTTGTGGTCTGGTGCACAATCATTAAAGAGCAAACAGATCTCCCTGCTTCCTCTAAATCTCTTAGATAGGGACTGGAACAATAGCCTAGCCGGTAGGTAGGGCATTTGCCTTGCACACTGCTGACCCAGGTTCTATTCGACAACTGTACCCGAGTTTCTTCTGAAACAGCTCATCACTGAAAAAGTTTAGCACAAGGACCACAACAGCACACAAGACCCTAATCTCAGGCCGGGAAGATGACTCGAAACCTTGAGTGCCACTTGTCCTGCATGTGGAATGTCTGGAATTGAACCATTGCATCTCTCTCACTCACAGGGCACTGCAGGGAATAGCCCCTGAGTGCCGCAAGGTGTGGTCCCAAACCAGAAAATAACAAAGAGCTAGTACCCTGGGAGTGGCCTTTGGTGTCCGATTGCCTTTCACCTTTCCACTAGTAACTGCACTCTGATTTCCTTGTGGGAAGCTGGCGCCTGCCTTCCTTCCCTCAGTGCTGTTGGGGTGTGGACTCAACCCCACCCAGGATTCGGGGTGGAGTAGTGAGTCAGGGCTGAATAGAGAGTGCCCAGTGTTTGGTTCACACAGATGGGGCGGGGAGGGGGAGGGGAGGGCAAGCAGGTGGAAGGGCTGGGCCAAGAGAGACTTTCCCTCAGGCTAGACCTCTGGGCGTCCTGCTGCCTTTGGAGGGTCTCCACAGATGCTGACCCAGAATGGAGTCACCCCAGCTGTTTCCGCTCCCTTCCAAGTCTCCTATCCAGCAGCCCCTGTGGGCAGATAAAGTCCCTTTGGTCTTATAAAGTGCTACATTCCATTTGCTTAACACAGTGATGATGGTGCATATCACTGGTGGCTCATGCTTGAGTGAGACCAGTTTTTTTTTGTGTGTGTGTGTGTGTGTGTGTGTGTGTCACACTCGGCAATGCACAGGGGTTACTCCTGGCTCTGCACTCAGGAATTACTCCTGGCGGTGCTCGGGGCACCATATGGGATGCTGGGAATCGAACCCGGGTCGGCTGCGTACAAGGCAAACGTCCTACTCGCTGTGCTATCTCTCCAGCCCCTTGAGTGAGACCAGTTTAATCCCCGGCAACGTACAGATTCCTGAGCACAGTGCTTGGAGAACACAGCTCCTCTTGGATGAGGCTCTTAAAATAACTCCCCAAATAAAAAAATAATTGAAAACAAAAATAATAGGGGGGGAGAAGAGAGAGAGAGAGAGAGAGAGAGAGAGAGAGAGAGAGAGAGCGAGCTCTGTGACCTGAGGGTGTGCTCTGCGTGCAGGATGCTCAGGTTTGGTCCCCATCACCACATATTCCCCTAAGGACTGCCAGGAGTGGGGAGTAGCCACTGAGCGTTGCCAGGCATGACTCCAAACCAATGAAAAATGTGTAGCTGAGAAGTGTCCATTAGATGACTTAACTGGAAATTGGTAGCACTGTAGTACTGTCTTCTTGTTGTTCATCAATTTGCTTGAGTGGGCACCAGTAACGTCTCCATTGTGAGACTTGTTGTTAGTGTTTTTGGCATATCGAATATGCCTCGGAGAGCTTGCCAGGCTCTGCCATGCAGGCGGGATGGATACTCTTGGTAGCTTGCCAGGCTCTCTTAGAGGGATGGAGGAATTGAACCCGGGTCGACCACGTGTGCAAGGCAAACGCCCTACCCGCTGTGCTATCACTCCAGCCCTGGAAATTGGTACAAGTTAAAATGAACCAAAAATCAACTCTATTCTTTTACTCCGTTAGGTTAATGTGGGGCTGAAGCGATAACACAGTGGTAGGGCGTTTGCCTTGCATGCAGCCAGCCTGACTGAGCCAGGTTCGATTCCTCCACCCCTCTCGGAGAGCCCAGCAAGCTACCGAGAGTATCTCGCCCTCATAGCAAAGCCTGGCAAGCTATGCGTGATGAATATGCTAAACACAGTAACAGGTCTCGAAATGGAGATGTTACTGGGCCCGCTCGAGCAAATTTGATGAACAACGGGAGGACAGTGACAGTGACACGTTAATGTGGGGCCAGAGAAATGGCTTATGGGCTGAGCATATGCTTTGCATGGAGGGGACCCATGTCCAATCCCTGGCACTGCATAGTAACTGCAGGTCCATTGGGAGCAATCTCCATTGGGGGCAATCTCCAAGAATCTAGCTGGAGACTCTCCTGAGCACCATCCAGGGAGGCCTCTTCCCTCTAGAAAATACTAATTAACTCTGAGGCTAAGGAGATAGCTCAAAGGCCAGAGCACATGCTGTGTACACAGGGCTGAGCCACTCCTTGGAACTGCGTGATTCCCCCAGAATCGCTGGAGGAACCCTCACCCCATCCCCACTCCAATACTGAGTCAGGAGGAATCCTTGAGCATTGCTGGGTTTGGCCCCAAAAGAAGACACAAAAAAAGTTCATTCATTTTAGGTTATTTTCATGGAATTCGGGTGGGTAAAAATCCTAGAATGGTCTTTCAATATATTTTACAATTGCCATGCCATTTTGAAGGTTCTGTTTTTCCTCCAAATCATGAAGATGGGAGAATAAGAGTAAGAATGATGACAAGGACAGAAATAGGTCGTTTGGGAAATATTTTAAACAAACAAGGAAAAAAGATGGTTTAGCCTAGAAAAACAGGACTTGAAGCTATTTCAAGGATGTGAAAGGTTATTAAAAGGAGACCAGTAAGCCCTTAAGCATTAAAGTGGAACAAAATGGAATCACCTTCCCTTGAAGAAAGCTGATTGTTAGTGTTTATGCAATCTTAGTGTCAGGGAAGGCTGCAGTAGAATCTCACTCCCCGGAGATCTAAAGCCAAGAGAGGATGCGAGTTCCAACTGTGATGTCCACGTGGCCGAGAGGACTTTCTGGAAAACAAAAAAAACCCCAAAAATCAAAAAACCAAAAACAGGGTCCCAGGGGTTCTTAGACTGCTCTGATTTTTCCTTTGAAATTCAGTAACAGAGCAACTGGAAAATTCCCGAAATCCATTTCAGTCTTTTGTTTATTTGTTTGTTTGTTTTTGGGCCCCAGCCAGTGGTGCTCAGGTTTGGCTCCTGGCTCTGGGCTCAGGAATCACTCCTGGAAGGACTTGGAGGACAATATGAGGTGCCCGGGATCAAACCTGGCTGGATTAGCTGCATGCAAGGCAAGCGCCCTACCCGCTGGACTATTGCTCCAGCCCTAAATTAAAATTTAAAAATATTTACTTTAATGGCAGATGTTGTTGAGTGCTTAGCTGCAGCGGATGCTGTTGGTGCCTACTTACACCCCCTTTAACGTTGGAGCGGCCCATGGCACCTCTGAATCTCTGCAGGGCTCTCTTTCCCCAAGTGGAAGACAGTCTCTGGGCCTTATCAGGGCTGATGCTTTACCCAGGGATGAGTTTGCCATTTGTACCATTTAGCCCTACCTGTACCATCAGTTAAGGGTTCCCAGGGCATCTGATTTGCATTCATGGAATTTTGCATAACATTAGTTTGTACTGGTAAGACCTTGGAGGGTAGAGAAATCACAGAGGCATGTGACCATAGGATTCATGTGTCATACCATGAGTATTGACAGCCTTTTTTTTTTTTCTTTTTTTGCTTTTTGGGTTGCACCCGGTGATGCTCAGGGGTTACTCCTGGCTCTGCACACTCAGAAATTACTCCTGGCAGTGCCCAGGGGACCACATGGGATGCTGGGAATCGAACCTGGGTCGGCCACGTGCAAGGTAGATGCCATACCCACTGTGCTATTGCTCCAGCTCCCCGAATATTGGCAGCTTAAACGTTCTGACACTCTTTGGGGCTCTGATACCCTGAGGCTGTAAAGGTCAGTTTGAGGGTGAAGCTCTTTTGGGCAGTGGGACCTGGTTCTTTCAACCGCAATTTTTGAGGCAAAGGTCAAACAATGCCGTACTCTCAGTTCTAAAATACTTTCTCCCAGATCTAGAAAATGATCTGGGAAGGGGCTAAGCACCTGAAGACAATTTTGCTTTCTCAGGGTGGGCTTAGGGATAGCAGGCTGGGGGCATCAGGAAAAGAGGCCACTCCTGGGGCTGGAACCATAGCACAGAGGGTAATGCATTTGCCTTGCATGTGGCCAACCCGGGTTCGATTCCCAGCATCCCATATGGTCCCCCAAGCACCGCCAGGAGTAATTCCTGAGTGCAAAGCCAGGGGTAACCCTTGAGCATCACTGGGTGTGACTCTCCCAAAAATAAAAGAAAAAAAAAAGAAAAGAAACCACTCCTTCCTGAACACAGGCTGAGCTGTCGGGAATGTCGCCTTCGCTTAAAGATTTGAAGCCTTATACTGAGACAGTGCTTGGAGCACTAGTAACTATCTGTTCACCAGGAAGGGAGAGGCTGGGGGACATGGTTGAGGGTGAAGCCCTGGGTTTGATCCTTATCCACTGAAAACAAACAGAAACCCAGTATGCAGGATTTCTGTGGATCCTAATTCATACACACCACCGAGGGTAAGGACTTGAACACCGAGTGGCTTGGTGTAGACAGAAAAGATGACCCCAGAGATTCTCTGAGCGCCAAAGGCCTTCCTCCACTGTACATAGGGGGGTGGTGGGGGACTGGGTCACAGCTGTGGGTCTCTGGGTCACACTTGGAAGCTTGGTGCTCAGAAATGCTGCTGGTGGTGCCACAGGGTTTTCACACGTTCAGATTCATTCAAGGCCACATCCTTACCCCGGGAACAACTGTCTCTTTGGCTATATATTTGATCTTTTGTTCAGACTCTGATCATTCACAGATCCCCAAAACTTGGGAGTCCTCCTCCTCCTCCCCCTCCTCCTCCTCCTCCTCCTCCTCCTTCCATGACAAACGTGGCTTTTGTTCTGGGAATAAGGTCACTCTGCGGGGATTTCTCTGTGACTCTGATTTCTAGCCTTGTGGGTCAAAAGCACACATAGACTTTTGGGCTTGCAACTGACCGCGGACATGAATGGTGGCCTTGGATTGCAGCCTTCTCCAGCAGAAGGTGATGTTATCCCTGGTGAGAGAGGGCGACTCAAGTGTAATCATTGGCCATCTGGGGACTGAGAATCGCTTGTTGGTATGGGGTAGCCTCCCCCCGTGCTCAGACACAGTCGGGGCTGGAAGCCCTCTCATTGCGGCTGCTTCTGTGTTGGCATCTACCTTCCGTTAAAGCAGCCCCCGGAGTTGGCAATTTCCCAGGCTTCCTTGTAGTAGGCGGGGGACATGTGGTCCAGTTCTGGCCAGTCACCCTGGAGGACTGGCTTTCTCCTTAATGATGGAAACTGTATTTAGGATGATGTCCTTTTTTTTTTTTTTTTTTGGCCAGAGCTGTTGTTTCTTCGTGTGACATACAGAGCTATTATCCTATTATCCATCCTCTCGGATAGGATGGTCTAAGGAAGAAGCCAATGTCCTGAGACTGACAGAATGAAATAACACTGTAGCACTGTTCTCCTGTTGTTCATCGATTTGCTCAGCGGGCACCAGTAACGCCTCCATTCGTCCCTGTTGCGTGCTAGTGTAGCCCAATGGCATTTGCTTGCTCCAGGAACACGAAGTGAGACTTGTTGTTACTATTTTTGGTATATCGAATACGCCACAGGGAGCTTGTCAGGCTCTGCTGTGCGGGCAGGATACTCTCGGTAGCTTGCCGGGCTCTCCCAGAGGGACGAAGGAATCGAACCCGGGTCGGCTGCATGCAAGGCAAATGCCCTATCTGCTGTGCTATTGCTCCAGCCCTGGGACATGTGGTAGCACTGGTAATTGAATGTTTTACTATAGGCTTGCAAGGCACATTTTCTAAGGCAGAGAGTGAAATATAGTGAGAATTTGGCTCTTTGATGCTCTGGCAAAACCCATCTTGGATTTGCCCTGCCTTCTGAGTTCTCCTTATGGGAGATAAATAAATGTTTAGGGCCAAAGAGAGCACAATGGGCTAAGAGCATGCTTTGCATGTAGGGGACCCTGTCTTTTTTTTTTAATCTCCTGGAACTGCATGGTTCCCCCTTGAGAACCACTGGGAATGACCCCTGAGCACTGCCAGTGTGGCCCCCCCAAGCAAAACAAAGAAAACCCACAAGTATTATTTAAATTAGGTCTTCTTCTTCTTCTTCTTCTTCTTCTTCTTCTTCTTCTTCTTCTTCTTCTTCTTCTTCTTCCTCCTCCTCCTCCT
>JAOXYA010039078.1:0-12651 GCA_028565675.1 Sorex palustris
GACCATATGGAATGCCAGGGATCAAACCCGGGTCGGCCGTGTGCAAGGCAAATGCCCTACCCACTGTGCTATCGCTCTAGCCATATATTTATATGATATTTGTTTAACATCTTTCAAATGGGGATCATAAAATATCCTCCAAGGTTTCTTAACATCTTCCCATATTAGATAAATTGTTGAGCTGGGGTATTGTGAGTATTATAGGGTGTTAGTGATCATCCTACCAGCTACCTATTCAGTATCACCAACGCTTTGCTCTCATATGCTAGCAGGAAATGTCTACAGATATTATCAAATGTATACTGGAAGTAAAAGTCATCCTGATGCCCATCAGATTGATTGTGCCCATGTTTAAAATCACCATCAAGGGGTTCCTAAGTTTTGAGAAGAAAGCAAGAAAATGCACCAAGCAACTTGTGTGAGGCAACTTTTGGCTTGATCAGCTTGGATACAGAGATCAAAGATCAAATTCAATCTTCCTTCCTTGTGACTTTCCCAAGCAAGTTCAGATATGCTAAGTTATTTGGAAAGAATCATTGAAAGCTCATTAAGTGCTTAATTTCCTGTTGCTTAGTATGAAACTCCTATAAATGAAGACATCTTCTTAATATGGGTTGGCTGGGAAGCTCCAGTGTGTTTACCAGAGTAGTGGGCTTTCTTCAGAAGAGCTTTGCAGGGGTTATGGAGGGGGGGAATCCATGGGTTAAAACTAATTGGGGAGCTATTCTGATGTTTTTCTTTGGATTTTGAATTTTTTCAATATTTTTGACACTACATTTCAGAAACGGCAGCAAAATTATTATAACTGGTTAATATCAATATTGTATGGATTGTTAACTTCTTTCAAGACATTTGGAAATTTTTATCCAGTTCTTCTTGGTCAAATATTTCTAAGTATTCCTATTTATCTTCATCTTTCCAACTATCTAATTGAGTCTTCTGTCAAATTCAATAATCATAAATGCAAATTTATAAATTCTTTGTTTTTGTAAATTTTGAAATAAATCATTTTCATGCACTAAATAAGCAATAAATACAACTGTGGTCAAGATGGTATTTTGAATGCTTTGACTCAATCTCTCAGCTGCAAAAGCATAGTCATGAAAGTTGAAATATCAGACTGGAAATACCAAAAAAAAAAAAAACCCAAAAGCCAAAAATGGCATAGCTTTGTTCTTGACAAGAATAAACATTTTCTCAAGCTGGACTCTTTGTTCAGGGACAGAAAGCTCTGGCTAGTTGAACATTGCAAATAAATGAGTCAGAGTACCCTGCAAGGGAGGGAGAGTTATAGCACAATGATAGTGGTTGGAAGGAAGGACGAGAATGGGCTCTTGAAAAGGAGCTAAAATGGAAACTATAAAGGGATACAAGGGGATAGATAAAGTTTTCAGAAATCTTGAGTTCTGGGGAAATGAGGCTGCACACGCAGCATTAAAGCCAGGAATTGAGCAAAATCATTCTTGACTCCATGGCTGGATACAGGAAATCCTCTTTGGTGACACAGATGTATCATCTCAAATTGTCATTTAAAAGCCAATGTTAGAAGGCAACTCAGAGAATCAGGTAAAGACAGAAACAAAAGGGGTGTGTGTGTGTGTGTGTGTGTGTGTGTGTGTGTGTGTAAGAGACAACCTGATGAAATAAAGTAAAAATATGTAAAAATAGAAGAATACTTTCCATCTAAAGATTTTGTATGCATGTTCAGTAAGTGCTATGTGTCGTCAGAGTGGTTTGCAAACCAGATACATGAAATTATCTAATGCCAAGGACATTGCAAAATAAACCATTGAAATAATTCAGTCCATCTGAGAAAATCTAGTTTAAGGCAGCAACAACTCCTTGAGTATCTTATATTCTCTGTTTGTGATGTCTTGACCTTATGGCTCTTTTCTTATGTTCTTAGGATATGTTTAAGAAACTCAGGGAGTACATCTATAAGAAAAAAAACATAAAGCTATAAAAATCAGAATCAATGAGATAAGAAGTATGGAAATCATGTAAAAATCTTAGAAACAAGATGATTATTATTCAAGCAAGGCATGCAATAAATGAGTGAAAAATAGAACGGACATTGTTAAAAGAGAACTTGTATTATCATTATAATACTAAGAATTCGCCATGACACAGAATAAAGTGATTTGAAACTATGAAACCTTTTTATATATCTATGAAACATACAGTTGTGTATACTAAATTATAGTAAAAAAAAGAAAAATATTCATTACACATGCCAAGAATTTCTAAAAGGAAAAAGAGCTTTGAAAGATCAGTTAGATGAATGAATATTGAGAGCTATCACACTTGCATGTTACAGGATCTTTAGAGATAAAATTTTGATTCTCATACTCATATAAAATGACACATTTTCTCAAAATTAGATTTCACTCATTATTAAGAAAAGAATCTTCAAGATGTTACTAGTTTGAAGAAATTGAAGGAAGAAAAATGTGGAGAGTAAAGGAATGCTGAATCTAATTTTCAAAATATGCATTGTGGCAGAGTTGAGAGGCAAGTGAGTCAAACTTGCGTGGGACAGAATCTTGAGAATTATTTTGTATTGCTGCCTGTTCTTTGTAGTTTGTAGAACATAGAACAGTTCAAAGGAAATAAAAGGCAAGAATTGTATAATCCAAAAAGTATGCCCAAGGGCAGGAAATGAACAAATGTCCTTTGGCCATATCCAACCTCCAGTTCCATTGGTATAGGCTGTCCATGTTTTATGTTGTGGAAGAGGTGAGATGTTTCAGTAGAGACCAGGAACTCACAAATACAAAACAGGTTCCTGACTTCTCTACTTTCCTTTGGTTTCTCGGCCATACTCCAAGATGCTCAGGAGTCACTCCTGGTTCTGTACTCAGTAATCTCTCCTGGTGATGCTCAGGGGACCATATGGGATGCTGGGGAATTGAACTCCAGTTGGCCACATGAAAGGCAACAACCTTACTCACTGTACTATCTCTCCAGTCCTGTACCAACCTTTTTTTTCTTTAACAGAAAAGTGTGCTGACTCCTGACCTCCAAATACACAATTTTCCACAGAAGTACATTTTTTTTGACACAAATAACTGTGCTCTAAAAGGAAGGATGGGGAGAATGATAAAGAAGCAATATTTAGAGAGAATCATTGACTTTTTTTCTAGGACTGAAGCAAGACATGAATCTTTAAACCAGTATTTCATTCCAAGAATAAACAAATATATAAAATTAGATTCCACCAGACACATCTTAGAAAAACTGCAAACATTAACAGAGACAGGGAGGAAAAAAATTAAGAACAAATAAAGGGAAAAAAAAGAATGTTAAATGATGGAAAATAAACTCTGAATTAGGACTCTATGGGAAAAGCATTTCATATGTCTTTTCTGATCTGGCCTCCATAATTATTCTAGGAGCAGTTACTAATAATCCTACCAGTCTGTACCAATAAAGAAACTGTGATCAAAGTAACATCGATAGTAACTGATAAAGCCGAGATTTGAAGTCTGACACTTCTGGTTCAAAGGACATTCAGATCTAGCCACTTGGTTTATATAACTCATTAAAAAGAAATATATGTGCATGTACACATATGTAAAGTTAAGAGATGCAAGTTTTTCAGGAGACACAGAAGGAGAAGTGAAGCAGCTGCTAGAATTGTATGGAGACTTCTACAGCCAAAGCCCATTGAATGAAAAGATTCCTGCCTCATTCCGAGAACTGGAAAAAGAGCTACGACCAGAGAATGGAAGGAAGAAATCTGGGCAGTGGAGAGTTGGGGCTGAAACCAGAAAAGACAATAATAAAGAACTCACATTCATCTAAGAGGAGCGAAAGAAAGCAGTATGAAAAATCATGCCAGGGGCGTGGGGTGGAGGTTCATCAGGCTTTATTTTTACTTTTTGGGTCACACCCAGCGATGCTCAGGGGTCACTCCTGGCTCATGCACTCAAGAATTACTCCTGGTGATGCTTGGGGGACCATATGGGATGCTAGGGATGGAACCCAGGTTGTCTGTGTGCAAGGCAAACACCCTTCCTGCCATACTATCGCTCTGGCCCTCAGACTTACCTTTTTAAAAGAACCTTTTGAGGGCAGAAAGATGCTTGGATTGGAATTGAGCCAGAATGCATGGGGGAGACCAATTAGGAGTCACTGATATTTCAACAGCCATGACTATTCTCTGCCAAAAGGGAGTTGCTAAGCAGATAGATCATGAGAGCTTGTGGCATTTTGATGGAATGGGGGATGGGGGACAGGAAGGGGAGGAGAGGACCTGGAATCCTTCTCCCTGACCTCTTCTTTCATTTATATTCTTCAGGATCTGTCCTTATTAGCAGGTGGAACAAACTTCGATTGTTCTGGGTGCCTGAATTCCCAAAGTGTTTGAACACGATGCTGTGATTGATTCCCTTTTTGTTCTTCATGCTTTGTGCTTCTTATCTCCGGTAGAGCGCTTTCCCATCGAATTATAATGTACAAATCACCTTCGCCACCCTCACTAAAGAGAATCCCCTGAGAACCAGCAAAGATGTCGCCTTTTTTCCCCTTTTTTTATCTTTGCATCCCCAATGCCTAAAAATGCTGACCCAGAATAGTCATTCAACGCAAGTGTGGAATAAATGAATGGGACTCAATTACACGGAATGGATTCCTTTTCTTCTACAACTTTTATCTACATTCCCCATTTGCATTTTCCAGTCTCTTGCTAATTACCAGGTTCTTAGGAATTAAAAACCTTATAAAATAATACTATTATTTATTTACATCAATAGCATTTCTTGCATGTATACTGGTCAGAGGCTAGAGAGATTTTACAGGGACTACCTGCGAGCGGCCAACTCTGGCTTGATCGTGGGCACCACATGGTCCCATGAGGTGGTTGGAGTATGGTCTGGGTGATCCATGGCACCACACAGCCTGAGTAGCACCCTCAGGTGCTTGGACTGAACCACTCATTTGGTGTTAGGACCCACTTAGCCAGAGAACTGCCATGACAGGCCCTGAGTAACTTAGGTCTCTTCCAGGAACAAGAAAAGCAGAAAATCCAGGTGCTTTTGTCAAAGATTACATCCCCTGAGTAAGATTAGGTCTCTGGAATGTAACTGTTAGGGAGTGGACAGGATGTTGCGGGTGAAAACAACAACAACAACAACAACAACAACAACAACAACAACAACAACTATGTATTCTTGCTGAGTAATGCTTACTTACTACAATGAAAGTATAAGAACTTGCTGAATTTAGTGCTCAGGGTCCTTGTTGAAGCCCGCTGTGCCGGATGGATATTTGAACCCCAGCTAGCTGGACCAATAAACCTTGCTATGTGATTTGCATTATCGGTTCTGTTAAGGGGTGGTTGACTCTGGATTCTAACACTAGGAAGTGTCTGAGCCTCCTTAGCATGGCCTAGCATGGGTCTCCTCCAGAACAAGAAAGAGTATTCAGGTCATGTTTGCTTTGAATAACACTTAAAAACACTTGAATTCTGCCCCAGTTCTTCAATGGTAAGTTCATAATGATTCCAACCCACAGTGTTTATACTGCAGATTCTTGAAACTAGTACTGTTTACTGTTTTTGTTTTTGTTACTGTTTTTGGCATATCGAATACACCACGGGGAGCTTGCCAGGTTCTGCCGTGCAGGCAGGATACTCTTGGTAGCTTGCTGGGCTCTCCAAGAGGGACAGAGGAATCGAACCTGGGTCAGTTGTGTGCAAGACAAAAGCCCTACTGACTGTGCCATCGCTCCAGACCATTTATTACTATAAATGGTAATAAATTGTTGTTGATATTATACATTTAGTTTTATTATTGTTTTATTACTGGACTCTGCGCCAGGCTGTTTTCACTCTGGGCACTTCAGAGGGTGGCGGGTGAGAGCCCTCCCCTCCCCAAAGGACCCAACCCTGGCAGCCAACCTCCACTACCCAATCGCTGCCATGCTCTAGCCTGTTCTTGAAACATATTGTTTAAAACATTCTTCTACATTTGCTCTTCAGGCCTCGACTTCCTTACCTATGAAAGCACACAGTAGGTACTGTTAGGCCCAAGTTTGTCATAACTCATGAGGTAACTGAGACACAGAAGGGAACCACGTGGTCCCATGAGGTGGTTGGAGGGAAGCAGGCTAGAAGTTTATCTCTTCATCATGGGCCCGACATTGAGAGAGGTCACGGGTCTCTAACCCATTCAACAAATGATTCAAAAATGGAGGTTGCATTTGTATTCTGAAACTATATTCAAGAGCGACAGATGGCGATAAAGATTAACTGAGAGCTGCAATGCCTCGAGTTTAAACAAAACACATCCAGGTGAAAAACAAGAAAACGGGACCTGGTTATCACCATACGTCCAGCGGGCAGCAGCTCCTCTCCACAGTTCAGGGATAGAATCTACGTGTCCTGTCCCTCAGCACAGAGCTGCATGGTCAGCATGGATCACCCAGACAGCGAGTGGACAATAGTCAGCATGTAGCATGGCCTCTTGTTTAGCACAGATAAGTCACAGATAAATTCCCAGGAACGTGATGCTTGCAAACTTTGAGCCTTTAACTGGGCCAGCAGCATGTATGTGGACGCAGCTTTCAGCTAACCCAACAAATTGGCATATAACAATACAATACAAACTTGTTAAGTGCATCCCCCTCCTCCGCCCCCCCTTCCATCTTCCCCACTTCCCCACACTCCACCCCTGCAGCTTCCTGTTATGCTTCCTAGCATCTGACTGGATGACTCTCATTTATAATTCTTACTTGATTACTGACTCTTCCAATATCTGCTCAGATCTGGTCTTTCATGTTTCTAGATAGAATGAAATCAGAAGGCCCACCCCCAAAAGCATCATTTTGATACCATAAAAGCCTCCTGAATTTTCCTTTGCATCACAATCCTTTGCATTTAAGTTTTTTTTGTTTATCAACCTACCCTATGTTACAGGGGCAAGGCAGTGGTTGAAGTGGTGGTGACCAGGGTTTTGTGTTTGGACGGATGGGAGGAACAGTAAAACCAGGATGTAATTTAATGAATTAGATGTAAATCAATGAATTAGATCCTAGCTAGCATGGGACAGGGATGAATGGAGACAATGGGCCAAATAATACAACTGAATTTGAAGAAAATGCCTAGTCACAAGCCCTGAAGTTACCCAGCCAGAAAGCTGGACCCAGGATCCCTTTGAGATGCAAATACTGTGCTCTTGGGAGGTGGTAAAAATGAAGACCCACCCATAGGAGAAACTAAAGCACCACCTAGAGAAAGAGCTTCTCAGATAAGGAACAAAAGGCCATGATAAGAATATGAAAAAGACAATCAACAGGCCAAGGTTCACTTCTCAAACTGACAACTCCAGGCAAAGGCAGTTAGGAGAAAATGCTCCTATAACTCCCTTCCTAAAACTACTCAAGGCCTTCTGGAAAAACAAGTGTTCTCTTTTATCATTCTCCCCCACCCCCCTTGCTCTCTCCACTAAATGAAATGGTTCTGCTTCATTATTCCATTATTCATCTCTTCTTGAAATCTTTTTTTTTTAATTTCTTTTTTCTTCTTGGGTTACACCCAGCGATGCTCAGGGGTTACTCCTGGTTCTGCGCTCATGAATTACTCCTGGTAGTGCTTGGGGGACCATCTGGGATGCTGGGAATCGAACCTGGATCGGCCACGTGCAAGACAAACACCCTCCCCACTGTACTAGCACTCCAGACCCTTGAAATCTTTTCTGAGAGGGACAATGATGCTCCTGGAAAACCCGGGCATGGGTTCTGATTGACTTAACTTTTCCTGCAAAGAGCAACTCCTTGCCCTAGACTGAGTTCCATGGTTCCCCAAGAACTTGACTGGTGGGGACTAGTTCCTGTGGTCTGTAGAGCAAATGAGTTTCAAGTTGCCTCACCATTGCCCAGAGGAGCTGGCGGGATGCTAGCATCTATTCTCCTGGCCTGCTTTCTAGTCTTTACTGCCCCGGGTACTTCTCTGGGCTGACAGAAGTGAGTTGAGCAGGAAGGTGGTCATACTTCTTCCACCTACAACATTACCTCTTTTTACCTGGCATAAAATTCTGCAGACAGAATAAAACTGATTCCCAGATTGTCCCGCATCTATCCTGTAGTATCAGTTGCACTGTTGGCCAAGGAAAAGGAGCAGTCTCAGTGTGGGCAAGGGCTGGAAAAAAGAAAGCCTTTTATGCCAGGTATTTATGGGTAAGATTGGTGTTTCTAAATTTTGGATGAGCAGATGCAATAAAGAGCCTTTCTATCATTTATCTCTCTCCCCCTGCCTACTATTGATGTAAACAAATAGATTAGGGAAGCCCCCCAACCCTCACCCCACTACACACACACATCCACACACAGACACACACACCACAATATACACAGACACATCATGGCAATGAAATTCCTGGGGAAGTAATAAAGCCACCAGTCCTATGTCTGACCCACCTGTGGATACAGAAAGCAAGACCTGATAAGACCTTCTCCAGCAGCTGACCCTATTGAGACTGGACCTCTCCCTCCAGAAAGGGCCTGAAAAATTACTGAGAACCCTCAATTCCTTCCTTTAGTCTGATTAACCCTCAGGTAGCCCTGACCAGAGAAGACTGGACCCACCCTTGAGAGAAGAACCAGTAGGAACAAAGATCAAGGAAAGGATTTTCAAAGAAGACAGGGATTGGGGTTCAGGATGGAAACGTACGAGATATGGTGGTGGGAAGGTGTAATGGTGGTGGCATTGGTGTTTGACTATTAAATGTAACCAAATATTGTGAACTGTCACTGTCACTGTCCTCCTGTTGTTCATCGAATTGCTCGAGCAGACCCAGTAATGTCTCCATTGTGACAATCGTTACTGTGTTTGGCATATCGAATACGTCATGGGGAACTTGCCAGGCTTTGCTGTGTGGGCGAGATATTCTTGGTAGCTTGCCGGGCTCTTCAAGAGGGGCGGAGGAATCGAACTCGGGTTGGCCATGTTGGCCGCTTGCAAGGCAAATGCCCTATCTGCTGTGCTATTGCTCCAGCCCATTGGAACTACCTTATAAAATTACCTTATAAAATATTTTTTTAAAATTTAAAAATTAAATTAAAAAAAAGGAAGAAGACCACTCTCAACTCTACTCCTTGGAAACAACCCTAGCAATGGACTCTTAACTAGCCAGAAACCCCCACGAGGGGCTCCTTGAGAAAACCCTATGAAAACCTCCTTGAACAAAGCGTGGGTGCATATGGTGCTCGAGCCCATGAGCCCATGTGCTGCTTGTGTCACATTGCCATGCACCCGAGCACATATGTTGCCCGCATCTCCCCTGTTGAAATGGGGACTTTCCTGCTTCCATATCTAATGCTGGGGTGTGTGTAGAGGGGCTCTCCACCTTCGAAGAAGTTCGTGTTCTCACTTGAGTGCCTTACACTCCTTCACTTTCCCTCCTTTCCCTTTCTAAAATCCTCCAAATAAAACTTGTTTTTACTTCACCGCTCATCTACTCCTGAGATTCTCTTCTGCGAGGCAAGACCAGAACTCAGTGACGCTGGGCTTCAGGATGACGGAGGTCAGTCAGGAGAAAGGGACCATTTCTCTCCTCTCTGCCTCACATGGGGGCCCATGGACTTTCCTCTGAGCTTTGGCTTTCCTTCAATGTCCAGTTTGCATGACTTTCTGCTCTCAAAGGTAATTTTAATAGGTAATCATTTGAGAATTTCTTATATTCTAATTTCTAGTAGCAATTTTGTGTACCTTTTTTTTTTTTTTTTTGCTTTTTGGGTCACACCCGGAGATGCACAGTGGTCATTCCTGGCTCATGCACTCAGGAATCACTCCTGGTGGTTTTCAGGGGACCATATGGGATGCTGGGAATCGAACCCAGGTTGGCCGCGTGCAAGGCAAACGTCCTCCCCGCTGTGCTATCTCTCCAGCCCCAACCTTTGTTTCTTTGAAGGCAAATATAATAATAATAAATGCACTCTTCCCTGTCCTGCCTGCTGACAGGGAACTGAAAGGGAAGCATTAGCCCCGCCCCTTTATTCACAGGTCTCAAACAGCTCATTTGCCCCATTATGGCAAGTGTCATATCACAGAGGGGAAAGGACCTTTAGGTGGCCCCAACGGTCCTTTCCCCTCTGTGACACATACTCTCAGCCAGGATGCCATTGTCTTTTTGTTCTGAATTCTCCTGGGATTTGTGTTTCTGCTGACATTAACTTCTAGTCTTAGTCGAGACAGGGAGGGAACACTTCATACACTCTGGGAAACACAAACACAAGATCAAGAAGAGTCGCTGCCGAGGCTGCTAATTGAAATTGTCTAGGGAAAGACTTCTTAAGTTTTCATCTGTACACAAATCACTTAAAGATCTTGTTCAAATACAGTTTCTCCTTCCCTGGGTCTGGGCCCTCAGATTCTCCATGCTGACATATTTTGAGGGAAGCTCCCTGGGTGTGTCAGGGCTACAGGTTTACAACTTTCACTGGCAAAGACCCTGCTCTCCACCTCCTTATCTACACAAGCCACACTGTCGAAGGTGGCAGCCTCAGTTTCCCCTCGCCAGTGAGAGAGGAAGCTACAGTTTTCTCTTGCCAAATGCTTGATCTCTGCACCTTTGAGCTAACACATACTTCATCCCCAAGGTCCTGTCTTAACATCTCAGGAATTCCCCAGGACCATAAAATTCTGCCCTGGAGCTTAGACTCACCTGGAATCCACAATGCATGATGCAAATGGCTAGAAAGACAAACCAGTAATTTCCTTGCATCCCCTGGAAGATTTGTCCTTTGATAAGAAATTCAACTGACCAGAGAGTCTTTAAAAGGGGTTACAGAAAGCTCCCTTTTAACTTAGTCCTATATGAAGTTCCTCCCCACGTAGGGAGTCCCTTTTCTTTTCTCTTCCACTTTTCCAATGAACTTTTCTACTTTTCAACACTGAGTCTGAGCCTCTTTATTATTCAATGTTTTCATCCTTGAAAATAATTGAAGTTGGCTGGAGTGAGAGCAGAGCGGGGAGGGCGTTCACCTTGCATGTGGCTGACCCAGGTTTGATTCCCAGCATCCCATATGGTCCCCCAGCACCACCAGGGGTAATTCCTGAGTGTAGGAGCCAGGAGTAACCCCTGAGCATCGCTGGGTGTGAGACAAAAAGAAAAAGAAAAGAAAATATTGAAGAATCCTGGAATCACAAATGAACACAGAGACCCTCCACCAATTCTTCCGCGTCCCCTACATCACCGCTGGACACACAAATTAGTGTCCTAGGCCACCAGAACAAATGACCCCAAAATGGGGCGTTTAGAACCACAGATTTGTTCTGTGGATGCCAGGACAGAGAGGTAACTCAGGGGACGAGCTTGATGGCTTACCTCCACAGATCATGGCCCACCTGTTGTGGGGTCACGATCAAAAGACCACTGTAAAATAAAGTAAAGTAAAGGCCCTCCCGTTGATCGCCGATTTGCTCGAGCGGGCCCAGTAACGTCTCCATTGGAGACTTTGCTGTTACTGTGTTTGGCATATCGAATACATCACGGGTAGCCTGCCGGGCTCTGCCATGTGGGCAAGATACTCTCGGTAGCTTGCCGGGCTCTCCGGGAGGGGCGGAGGAATCAAACTCGGCTCGGCCATGTTGGCTGCGTGCAAGGCAAACGCCCTACTGCTGTGCTATAATTAAATAACAATTTTATTTTTAAAATTTATTGTTGTCATAACCATCATCAACAACATTATTGGTTTTGGGGCCACACTTGGCTGTGCTCAGAGCTTACCTCTGGCTGTTTGCACATTGATCACTCATGGAAAGTGATCTACATGTGAACTACATGTGCTACCTGGGAACTTCAAATTGGAACCTGCTGAGAGCAAGATCTATGCACTAGCAATAGGATTATCTCTTCAACTGTACATTTCACCTTTATTGTTCATCCTTAACTAATTTTACATGGTTAGAGTTTATTCTCAATTCACAAAATATATTTTTTAAGTTTTAGACCTCTAAGTTCTTTTACAAAAATAAAAATATTATGTATATTTTTCTGTATAACATTTATTTCCATTTTCATAACAGGAAAGATAAGCCTAATCTTGTGATCATTTTTCATCAGGTACTTATTTTAATAGTACATTCAGTTTGAATCTTTAGGCAGGTACTTAAAATTTGATTAATCTACATAATATTTTTCATCATATGTCTGATATATAGGATAAAATATATTAATCATTTCAGTGACTAAAGAATGTTTAATTTAGATTTCTTTTTGTTTTCCATTTCTTTTCATTTTCTGTCCATTTCCGACGTCCTGATGGATCGATCACATCTTCCAGAATGGCAATGGAGAAGATTATCCATAACTTCTACTCAAATCTCTTTGATAGCCATGTCCATCTGCCGACATACCAAATTCCACAGGATGGATATGTTGTTCCCAATGTTCTCCCATCCAAAATCCGATACGCCATTTAGTCAGTAAAGAAACGAACAGCACCCAGGCCCAGACAAGGTCAGACCTGAACACCTGAAGAACCTGCCATCAGTACTCATCAATACACGGCTCAGCTCTTCACACACTACCTGTCTGAATGCAAGGTTCTGTCCCAATGGAAAACCAGCAGGACTGTACTATTGTTCAAGAAGGGAGACATCCATGACATTGGCAACTATCGCCCGATCTGCCTATTGTCTGTCATCTACAA
>JAOXYA010039092.1:0-12650 GCA_028565675.1 Sorex palustris
ATTCTGGCTATTGTAAAGAGTGCTGCAATGAACAAACAAGTGCAGATGTCACTTCGACTATACTTTTTTGCCTCTCTAGGATATAGTTGCCGTGGGTTTTAGTTTTCTAGGGATCCTGGGGCTCGAGCGCACCCCTCTCCTTGCAGGCGGAACCAAGAGGCAGCGTGTGGGTGGTGGCTCCAGTCAGGGGTATTTCCTGCCTCGGGCCTCTCAAGAGGGTGCCTGGCCATGAGCCAGCGGCACTGTGGGTGAGGACTGGGGCGGGGGAGAGAGGAAGGTTCAGGGAAGCTTCATCTCCCGAGATTCCCCATGCTGGTCCCCAGTCAAGACACCTGCTTCCTCAGCCATGAGCTTAGGGTTCGAGGCTGCAACGAGGAAACCGAGCACAGGCACCACGGGGCCCTTTAGAGCTGGCAGTGATGCCTGCCATCCTGTTAGTCATTCCAGAGACAGTGTCAAGCAACACGGCTGTGAGTTAGACTCAGCAATTCTCCGCTGGGTGCAGTATTGGGGCCTGGGGTGGGGGGCTGTGTTTGGTGGGGCTTGGGGCCAGGTGGAGTGAGGGCTTGAACTCCACCCTCACACAGGCGAGGAACGGGCTGACCACTGAGCCACCTCCCCGGCCCCCACCATAGCAGCCTGGGGAGAGCCGGGAGGATGGGTACTCAACGCGGTTCTCCGTTGCTTTGCACGGACTTGTGAGGGCGTGCCACTGAGCAGTCCGGGAATGCTGCCTGGTGGTCTCCGCTCATCTGGGCCCCTCAGAAGGGTCCAAATGCAGCGGCTCTCACACTCACGCTCCGTGCACAGGAAATCCCCCATTTTCTCCAAGGAAACTCAGGACCCGGGTGCGGACCATGGAGGCACTGCCCAGGCCTTTCCCGCAGCCCCTCACCCAGGACCCCTGCCATCCCGCCGTCCCCCACAGCCTGGAGGCAGGTGCAGAGAGGAGGCCGAGTGCTCACACGAACTCAGATCTGGGTGTCCCAGGTCCAGCGATAGGCGGCTCTGGGCATGTGTCTGCGGTGTCTCCCCTTGGCCCTGCCTGCACCTCCTGTTTAAGGGGCAGTGAGGCTGAGGCCCCGGGTGGGCCAGAAACCCAGCTGACTCTGGGCTGGCTCCGCATTTCTGTCTTTACCACTGATTCCCACTGCCCCCGAAGCTATCTGCTGCTCCCCTTGTGTTCGGGCTGGTGCTCAGACGACTCCCAAGTGAGCAGGGGCAGGGGCAGGGGGCAGGGGGATGGAAGCCCTTCATGCAGGATGGGGTTGGCGTGTGCCTCCGTCACACTCTCATCCCATGGCCATTCACACCCCTGGGTCCCTGTCCGCCCTGTGCTGGTGGCTGCCCGCAGAGATGTTTCCCCGTCCCGCCATCGCATGCCCTCTTCCCCCCCTGCACGTCTCCTCCCGTGGAGTCACAGCTCAGGCTAATGGCAGGTCTGTGCTCCCGTCACCAGGGAGTGTGGCTTCTACGCATGCTTGTATCAGCCCTGTCTTTCCTTTCCGGGCTCATGGCGTTTCTTTTTCCTTCCAGGACTCTCTCTGGGGCCCAGGAACAGAATGTCCTTGGACCAATTTCCATACAACCTGTTGTGAGTTCAGCTTCACCAAGAGTTTGCCTTTCACCCTGGGAATGAGGTCACAGGTCTGGAACCCAGGGTTGCCTCTTAGCCCAGAAAACCAAGACTTCACGTGTGCCTCAGCGTCACTTCGTGGATCGCTGTTCCACGGAGGATAGTCCCGCAAGCCTGGCTGGATCCGCCAGACAACTCAGAACATACCCACAGCCCAGCTTCCGGCAAGTCATGCCGAGACGCTAACCAGCCTGGGACAGGCTGATGGCGATCACTGCACTGCCACATGCGGGACAGTAAGGAGACTGCTGTGTGCAAAGGTACCTCAGACTGTTGTGTGTGGAAAGCTGTATCAGACTGTGTAAGGCTGTGCCCGGGATGTTGTATGTCTCAGGCTCTGCCCAGGCTGTTGTGGTATCAGGCTGTGTCCAGGCTGTTGTGGTATCAGGCTGTGCCCAGTCTATTGTGGTATCAGCCTGTTGTTCTATCAGGCTGTGCCCAGCCTGTTGTGCATCTCAGGCTGTGCCCGGACTGTTGTGTATATCAGGCTGTGCCCAGCCTGTTGTGTGTCTCAGGCTGTGCCCAGGCTGTTGTGGTATCAGGCTGTGCCAGACTTGGGCAGCAGGGCTGCGTCAGGGACGGGCTGAGCTGGGGAAGCCCTGCCCCTAAGTATGTGCATTTGCTGATGAATTCTCTGCAGTCTGGGGTTTGTCAGGTTCACTCAGACCAGCCAGACTTTTATTACTGTTTCTCCTTTCCTTTGAGCCTTACCTTTTAATTGTACTCTTGTGCCAACATTTTCCTATCTGGAATATTCATATCCTTGCAAAAGAAATGGGTCAGTTCTTTTCATTTCATTTCAAATAACATCTTCATTATGGCAAATTCCTTATATCACTGATCATCTCCTCCTTCACTCTGACATGAATACTTTGGGTCTTGGACACCTCTAGCCAGTTTATCTGTATCTTCATTCTCCATCCATCAATCCATCCATCCAACCATTCATCCATCCATGCTTCATCCATACAACCATCCCTCCATACAACCATCCCTCCATCCATACATCCATACATAAATACATACAACCATCCATCTAACCATTCATGCATTCTACATCCATCCATCCATCCAACCAACCATCCACCCATCCATCCATTCATCCATTCATTCTCCATCCATCCAAACACCCATCCAACCATCCATCCATTCATCCATCCATCCATTCTTCATCCAACCATCCATTCTCCATCCAACCACCCATTCATTCATCCATCCATTCTCCATCATCCATTCATTCACCCATCCATCCATTCTCCATCCACCCAACCATTAACTTTTTCACTCAGCGATATATAATACATAATGTGATATATTAAATATATGATCTACCGTACACCATAAATGACCAGATAGATCTCAGGACTATTCAGTGATGATCGAGTCAACATGGTCTTTACTTGTGTGCATCTTCCAATCCACAAAGGTGCTGTGAGACCCAGACATTCAGTGACTTTATCCTCTTCATCTCCTTAACTCTTCTGCCAGACAACGACCCTGCTGGTCTGACCTCTTTTGCACTAAAGTGCAACATGAGAATCAGTGGCAGCCGATAGCCAGTGTCCTGTACAGTTTATGGGTGTAACCTGGTCTGTTTCCTCATTATGGTGTTTAGAGTGTGTAGCATGGACCCTGGAACACGCTGGCTGGCCTGGCCCCATGTGGCCGCCAGACACAGGTGTGGAATACCAGCAGAAGAGACCCATGAGTGGACTCCTTTACAGAGTCTGCACCCCTGCACCTTCAGAGGGTGGAGAGCGTCCATGTTGTCTTACGCTCTAGTCACACACCGTTGTGTCTGGTCAACATAAGCTCCAAGGATCCAGAAATAAAGACTCTCTGATAATATGTAATCCATCCTGTTCTGGGAGTAATTCTTCTGGGGTGGCGGACACGGAGCCGAGCTAGAATTGCTGTTTAATAAGCTCTGGGCAGAGTCTTCCAGGAAGGGGGGCAGTATGACAAAGACCCTAAAAATTGGGACAGAATAAAGTTCATTCAAACATGTCCAGCCCCCTCTTCAGCCGAGAGAGCGAGATGTTGTAGTCTGGGGCCACCGGTCACCCTGGAGGGTGGTCAGTCTCGCCTTCGGCCGAGCGGGAAGCTGTCCCAGAGTGTCGCTGAGGGCTCATGGCTGACACATGCTCGGGTGGCAGGGAGGTGTGGGAAGGCGTCCAGGAGCTGAAGCCCTGCTGGAGAAGTGGCCCAGGGCAGGAGCGGGTGGGTGGACTTTGAAGCTGGCGTTTCCCTTGGCTGGGAGCTGCCGCCTCCTGGGCTGGGGATGCCTTGGGCTCTGCAGCCCGTTTTTCCGTTCTTTGGTGTCTTTTCTCCCACCAACCAGCTCAGTGCCTTGCTCATAGTTGGCTCTTAATACGTATTTATTGATTTAGTTAACGGATGGATCAACAAACAATGGTTTTATAATTCTTCCCAAAGGGATTTAATGATGCTAGCAGAAGATTGCTCGAAAGCTCCTTTGAGACTTGTTTATTTGCTGACTTTGTTGATATTTAATCTGGAAGAGTTAAGTCTGATTTTGCAAATTCATTTGCCTGTGAAAACCGCCCAAGTTCTGGAGTGATGGGCAAGAGCAGGAATGGTGCAATTCGTGTCCTCTGGCAAAGGAGCTTTCTCTTCCTGGCGAAGGAAGAAAAACACAACTTTAACCCAGTTGCCTTTTTGCAATCCTGGCACGGAGGATGCCGGTGGCTCTTTCTGCTTCGTAATGATGAGTTCTGAGTAACAGATCAAGTCTCCATGTCAGGCCAGCAGTATGAATGCCTTATCAAGAGATTGAAGGCAATTTCAAATGTCAGAAAACAAAACAGAGCAGAACCCACGGATCTATGCCCCATCTGGGGTGTGCTTGTGACAAGGACGATCAGTCCTCTGCACTTCAGTCTTCACTGAGCGGGGAGGCTGTCATCTGGGTCCTCATGCTGGGTGTGAGTCCAGGATTAGCAGAGCCACAGCATAAGGTGTCCCAGTCCCGGGCATCGAGGAGTCCCTGGCAGCTGCCCGCTGGGACCTGGGCTCTGTGGCCTTTCCTGTGTTCCGCATGCTGCCCAGCACTGCGTTCCCACCCCATGGGCCTCCGACACCAGAACTGGGGACAGTGGGAGAATGCCACCAAAGGCAGCGCTGAGGGGCTGGAGTGATAGCACAGTGGGGATTCGTTTGCCTTGCACGCGGCCAACCCTGGTTTGATCCCCAGCATCTCATATGGTCCCCCGAGCACTGCCAGGAGTAATTCCTGAGTCTAGAGCCAGGAGTCACCCCTGTGCATCGCTGGGTGTGAGCCAAAAAGTAAAAGAAAAAAAAAAGGCCAGCGCTGAGCAGTGTGCAAAGGGGTTCAGCTCCAGAAGGCATCTTCCCTCAATTGCTGACAGCCCCTCAGGCATCAAATCGTTTTCGAAAAGATTGGGTTTGACACAGTAAAACACGTACTCTGAGAAGAAAACTCATAAACACAGACATTCCCTCCCTCGCTCAATCTCGCTAAATCCCTCTCTCTTCTCTCTCCTCTTTCTCTCTCGCTCTCTCACACTCTCTCTCACTCTCTTTCTTTCCCTCTCCCTCCCACTCTCTGTCATTTTTTTCTCTCACACTTGCTCACACACACACACACACACACAGACACATCCCAGTGAGCAAATCTCAGGAAGTCCAAACTCTCGTAACCATTTAGCCCCTGGCCATTCATCAACCAATTAAAAGACTCCAAAATTACCAGAATACTGAAGCCGGTCAATGAAGCTAATGACAGCTCCCGCGTGATGGAAAAGGCAGTTTGGAGGCGGATGGTGGTGATTTTCCCGGCACGACCACTGCAGCGTGCCGTCTCACGTCGTGAACGGCAGCGTGGTTCTTGGCTGCTTCTTCTGAGACTGAGCCATGCACAGCCTGAAGCCGGTCCCTTCTTCCTGGCCCCGTGTGCCCCGTTCTGCCGTCTCGGGAGAGGTTCTCCTGCAGACCAGCTCCCTGGGTGCAGTCACGTGGGATGGCAGCACGGCTGGGTGCCGGTGAGAGAAAGCCGACTCCGGGTGCAGGCCTGGTGTGGGTGTGGAGTCGGGCTAAGCCTCAGGGCTGCCGTTTCCTTCCTCGGAACTGTCTGTGCCAGCAGATGGCTTTGAAGGGGGAACAGGGCAGCGCCAAGGGCCAGCACCGCAGATCCCTCCCTCGTCACCCTAGGAGGACAGTGCTGGAAAGCCGTGCTCTGGAGGGAGCTGCTCCCATGGGGGCCGGTTCTGCAGCATGCGCTACTGCTCAGTGCTCCGAGTACCCCTGTGGCCAGAGGGGTGAGAGCCAGCGGGTCTCTGATGGGGTTGGATGAGGCATCCGCCCACCATGCAGCCATCCCTGACTCCCCAGGAAGGCCCAGCCTGTGTCGCTGTCAGTGGCTGAGAGAGGAGGATGCTCCCAGCCAGTATCACTGTCCGGCATGACGGAGGCGTTGCTGGGCAGCCGGGCACTGTGTCCAAAGAGGACACTCATGCAGTCATCTCAGTGGACCACCACGGGGGACCAGGGCGTCCCAATGGCACCCTCAGGCATGTCGTCTTCCTTCAGCTCGGGGCAAGGATGGGCCTGTCCATCTCAGGGATGCTTATCTGTCTGTCCAGGCGGCAGGGGCCCGTCCACCCCATGCTCCTTCGCTGTAGGAGGTGGTGCTGGCCAGCCTGCAGTGACAGTGGCCTGTCAGTTCCCTGCTTTGGCGGGGCTGGCTCCGCCCAGCTGCTTTGCACTGTCCCCTGACCCCGAGCTTCTGGGGCTAAGTCCAGGGAGCAGAGAGTCAGAGAAGGGTCTGGGATGGGATCACTAGAGAAACACTCCATCCTAGCCCACCCGCCGCTGCCCACGTCATCTGGGGTGGCTTTTATTTGTCTCAGCGGGTGTCTCTGACGTTGGAGCACGGCTAGTCCGTGGGTGCCGGCCATGCAGGACACTGCTTGTGAGTTCTGGGGTATGGGAGGAGTCTGGGTCTGCCCAGAGGTGGGAAAACAGAGCATTTCCCCAGTAGAAGGGAATCGAGGGGCCAGCCCCACCCGAGAGTTTGCTCACCCCCGGGCCCTTGCAGCCGCCCTGGCCCACACAGCAGACCCCAAAGCGCTGCCAGAGGAGAAGACACACCCATCTATGAGGGCAGAGAGAGGCCCGGGAGCCTGAGGCCAGGGTCTGAGGCAGACCTGCTTTCCCCTGGCAACTGGGGGCTTTGCAGCAGTGGCCACGACGCTGGTGACTGGTCATCTCTGCCTGCACTAGTGACCAGGCGTGGCAGCCCACTGGGAGCGCAAACAGGGGTGCGGTGAGTCCTCTGGTACCACCGCTGGGCACTACCACCCCAAAGTGCCCCTTCTCCTGAGAAGAGTATCAGGGTGGAGCAAACACACCCACAGATGATTTACTAAGCACCAAGCTGTCCTGCTTCAGGACAGACAGATTTTTGAGAAGTTCCAGGTTTGCAAACTGGGCTGGAAAATAGCACAGGTCCAGCAGGTGCTGACCAAGCTCCCCGAGTGGCAGATGCCAGTGCCCACGGCAGCGGGAGGGACAACCGGGAGGGACGGCGGGAGGGGCAGCCAGCCGAGAGGGACGGCCGGAGGCGGCTTTCCCGGAGACGCTGGTGCTGCTCGAGCATCCCCGGGCTGGTCCGCAGAGGCGCGTGCGCAGCCCCGCCCGAGCGCCTGTCCCCGCAGCCTTGCGCACAAAGGGAGCCCTGTCCCCAAACAAAGGGTGCCGAGCTCGCTCGCTCGAGCTGTCTGTTCCATCTCTCATAATTAGCTTTTGTAAAGCGAGACGGAGTTGTTGGATGGTGCAGGGGGGAAAAACATCTCCCCGGCTCCTGAGTCACTGGTTTATTCTGGAAGCACAGACCGTGCAGGGTGGGGGCTCCGAGGGGACACCAGCAGGCGGGGGGGGCGGGGGTGGGGGGAACAGCTTCCCACAGCGCTGGGGTGAGGGGCTGCGTGGGTTGGACAGCAGCCCCATCAGGGGTGGGGGTCCCTACTCGGAGTGAGCCTGCGGGAGGCTGGAGGCAGAAAGCTGGAGTGGGGGAGGGAGGCAGAGGCGGAGGGGGAGGGGGCTGCGCCCCCCCCCCCAGACTTCACTCTGTCCTGTCCCCTCTGGTGCTGCAACAATCATGCCGCAGACAAAAGCTTCTTGCTGGACAGGACGCTTCAGGCAAGGCTGGACTGGGGCTGGGTGCCTGCCTGCTGGGGTCTGGGGACCCTCCTCTTCCAGGCAGTAGATGACCCCCGCCCCGTGGGTCCTCAGGGTGGCAAGCAGGTGCGATGGTCCTGTGGACACCGTCCTCGCCTCCCTCCTCAAGCCCGGTCCCTCCCGCTGTTGTGGGCTCAGACCTCAGCGCCTGCCTGGGCTGCACAGGCAGAGCCCGCAGCCGCTCAGAGCTCACCGGTCAACGCTCTGCTGGACAGCCCCCAGGACCCGCAGTGCCAGATGGGGTGGCCTGAGCCCAGGCCAGCTCGCAGCTGCCCTCTCCACCCTGGGCTCGAGCCAACCTGCCTGGAAGAGGTTTGCCTCTGCCGGGCCAGGCGCCGTGGGTGCACTGGCCTTGAGGATCAGTCGCTGGGCTCAGGACATGCAAAGCTGTGACTATAGCTGCTGCTGCAGCTGCTGCCATGTGGGAAGGAATGAGCCTGCAGCAGTGGGCGGGGTTCTGGTGGGCGGGGCCTACTGGGGCGGGGTTCTGGTGGACCAGGGCTCTGATGGGGCGGGGCTCTAATTGGGCAGGGCTCTGGTGGGGCGGGGCTCTGTTTGGGTGGGCTCTGATAGGGCGGGGCTCTGATTGGGGCGGAGCTCTAGTGGGCAGGGCGCCCTAAGGAGTAGAGCTGAGGAGTTGGGTGTGTCAATGGTCAAGGTGGGAATAACCAGTTACTACGGCCCTGGACCCTGTTCCGCATCAGTGGCTCACCCCATGGTCCCCTTTGGCGTCAAGGGCATGATCCATGCGGACAGCATCCCATCTTTTTCCGTCTTCCCCCTCCACGGAGACCCCTGGATGAGAGCACCATGGGGGCTATGTGAACCCACTCCCCGGATTCAAGGGCTCTCTCCTGCAGGGGTCCTACCTGCAAGTTGTAGGGTGCCGTGCTGTGCTGAGGAGGAGGAGCCCATTCATGTCCGGAACTTCAGTCACTGACACGAGTCCACGTGGGCCTGGGGGGACAGAGACTCGGGGGCGCCCAGAGAGAAGCGGCAGAGGCAGGGACGGCCAAGCCCGCCACACGTCAGCTGGTGGGGGACAGCAGTGTTCCGAAGCTGATGTCTACCACCCCCCAGTGTAGTGAGAGCCCTGCAGAGGCGTTGCCCGGTGCTCACAAGCCTTGGGGCGTGTCACAGTCAAACCAACGGTTGCAGCTTCCTCAGGTGCGCCTGAAGGCTGCACATCCACACATGACAGCAGATAAGGTTGAGCGAGGAACGTTGGACCGCACAGCTTCCAAAGCGAAAGGAAGTCAGCAGGGAAGTGCCCGCTGCCTGCGTGCAGCAGAGTCCCATCCCTGAAGCTCCTGGGAACAGCCGTCAGGGTATGCTGGCAGGAAGAGGGGCAGGTGGGGGCTCTGGACGCAACTGTCCAAAGGGAAGCAATGGTGAGCAAAGGATGGAAGGCATGAGACTTTGCTTCCTTTATTCCTTCCTTCCTTCCTTCCTTCCTTCCTTCCTTCCTTTGCTCCTTCCTTCCTTCCTTCCTTCCTTCCTTCCTTTCTTTTTTGTTTGCTTTTATGTCACATCTAGGGATGCTCAAGGCTTACTCCTAGCTCTGTGCTCGGAGCTCACTCCTGGCTGTGCTCAGGGATGACTCCCGGCTCTGTGCTCAGGGTTAACTCCTGGCTCTATGCTCAGGGCTGCCTCCGGGCTCTGTGCTCAGGGATCCCTGATGGTGGGGCTCAGGGCAGCCCGTCTGAGCAGAGCCTGTTCCACCCACTGCTGGGAAGTCGGGGCTGTCCCAGCTGTCCCAGGTGTGAACAAGCATGACCTGTGCCTTGAATGTCATGGGTCTGAGAGAGCATGAACCAGGGAGGCTGTCTCTCGTCTGCGCATCATCTGTGTGGGTGCAGCACCTGCCCAAGGCTGTTTCCTCCCACTCCGTGGAGGACTTTTCTAGAAGGCAGATCATCGGCACCAGCACCCCGGGCAGAGCCAGGTGCAATGTCAGGCTGTGCTCCTGGCAGAAATGGGCCTCAGGCCAAGTGGGTGAAGGACTGGAGCAGCTCAGACTGGGAGCGGGGCGCCGCCGGCAAGGTGACCTGGAACCCTCCAGGCTCTCCCCCGGGCCGGAAGCTTCCAGATCAGGCACAGGTGGGGCTGATCCCTGCTAAGGCCACATCTGTCCTTTCTCTCTTCTTTCAGAGCACTTCTGGAATCTTCCCTGCATCTGGGTGCTCCCAGGGCCTCAGCACGTGGGCATTGCCACCCCCTTGGCATTGTTCACCAAAATGCGTGCATGCCCTTCCTGGGGTAGTGGGGGAGGAACTCGGTTCCCCGGAAACAGTGTTGGCAAAACTGTCTGGGCCCTGCCTGGTGGATGAGGCGGCGTCTTCCCCGCCCTGGGCACAGCTCCCATGCCACCAGACGCAGAGCAGCAGCAGGAAAATTAAATATTTATCCTGTGCTCTCTTGCCCTGCGCAGGGGCTGTTATTGTGATGCTAATTAGCTTCACCAGCAAATCGTTCTTGGTGATAAAAGGCCTGGCACACAATCAGTTTGCATGGAAAAAAAAAGCCAGCAACACTGGCAAATACTCAATATTTAATAACAAACCTTTAAATGAGTCCGGATCACCCCAAATCTTTGTGGACTTCTGTGCTGGCAGGTGGGAGGGAGGGAGCCCAGCGCCAACCCAGGGCTCCTGCGTGAGCTGCCCTGCCTCCCCCCTGTCTCAGGAAGGGGGGAAAGGGCAGGACTCTGCCTTCCTGGTTCTCAAATGGGCCCAGGAACTGGGGGCCCCAGACTGTGAGCCCCCAGGAAGTTTCCGCCCACCCCGGGCTGCTTTGCCATCAGGTCAGGCAACACCCACCGTGGGTAGGTCACTGGTGCCCACACTCTGGAGGGGGCAGCTGTACGGGCTGGGGCCAGAGCTGGGTGTGGAGAAGGATGTGGGACTGTGGAGGCCCAAGGGGTCGGGGATGGGGTCCCTTGGTTTGATTTCCACCTTGACATCCCAGCACACACAGCTGAGAGTGATGCGTGACAGAGGGTGTGGCCGGGATGCTGGGAGACTGTGACTCCGTGAACCCTCCACAGCCCACAGGCCTGGGTCATTGGGTTGCTGACAGTGAGGGCACAGACCACGGGAGACCAGGGCATCTGGGCCTCTGTCTCGAGCCACACCACGAGTCTCCCTACGGGTCCTGTCTGGGACTGCACGCTTTGTGGTGGTCAGCTCCGGGAAAGCAGCGAGTTCCTCGCCCCCCACCTGAGCTGACCAGGGGCTTCTGGGTCAGCTGCCCTGTCACCTGTTGTCCCTCTGGCTCTGCTTCAGCTCACTGGGGGAGGGGGTGCACAGAGTCGCCTCCGAATAAGAATGGAGGGTCTGGAGGGTCAGACCTGGGCAGCAGGACAGTGGGGCGGGCACTGGCTTCACAGACTGCTCACCTGGGGATGATCCCCAGCACCCCGTCTGGTCCTTCAAGTCCTCCCAGGAGTGACCTCTGAGCCCAGAGGCCGGAGTCAGCCCTGACCACCGCCCAGTATGACTCCCCCACCTAAAAAATATGTAACAAGCCAAAAAATAAATGGGCTGGAACAATAGCACATTGGTAGGTAATTTGTCTTGTGCATGGCCGGTCGGCCAAGCCGGGTTCAATTCCTCTTGGAGAGCCCAGCAAGCTACCGAGACTATCTCACCCACATTGCAAAGCCTGGCAAGCTCACCGTGACGTATTCCATATGCCAAACACAGTAACAAGAAGTCTCACAATGGAGACGTTACTGGGCCCGCTCGAGCAAATCAATGAACAACGGGAGGACAGTGCTATACAGTGCTATAAATTATAAATAAAATAATAACGTTTCATTTAAAAAAATAATAATATCCCCTTCCCCAGTCACTAGGGTGGGGAACAGGCTCCCGTGGGTGCAGGCCATGAGGGCGACACAGAGCGGGAATGGGGATGCAGGGCAGCTGCGCATTTGGGACCAACACCAGCACGCTGGCCGGAGGAGGCGACCGGCCACAAAGGCCACCTCAGGACAGTGACGCCCGACTGTCCAGCGCTGGGGAAGAGGAGAGCCAGTGGGTGCCCCGCAGGCCCAGGACACCCAGAGGACACGCGTGACTCACATGGGCCTTGTGTGAGGGCACAGCAGCATCAGTGCCAGGAGGCAGTCAGCGGGCAGGGCAGGGCCTGGAGGTCGGCAGGCGTGTGCCGGGTTCTACCATCCCAGGTTCAGGCAGCTGCCGCTCAGCATCTGGAGCCCAGCTGGCACCCGGCCTGCCCTTGCCCTCCCTGCAGGGCTGAGTCCGCTGGGCAGTGCGGCCAGGCGGTCTGATGGACGGCCCGAGGCCCCCTCCCTGCTGACAGCTGATGCTGGGAAGATGCATCTCCCTCACACGGCCCACCCGCCCGGCCATTTCACTTATTTATTTCGCCGATTTTGTTCTTTTGTCTTCCTGGTGACCTCTTGGAATGACAAACAGGGCGCGGTTCCTTAGGGCGCTGAAACCTGGGGTCCAGGGAGAGCGCTGGATAGGGGAGCACCTGGAGCACAGCCCTCGCCTACCCTCCAGGCCCTTCTGCCGGGGCGGACGCAACCCTGCTTCTGTCTCGTGGGCCCCTCTGCGCCCCTGCACCCAGAGGTGGGGGGAGGGAAATCCTGGCCCCAAAGCCGGCCCCCGGCCCACTCTCCTCCCCCCCGGAAGCGGCTGCTTTGTGTTTATGTTGCTCACATTGGAAAATTGTTCGTACTGCCTCATGCATCTTCTTCTTCTTCTTCTTCTTCTTCTTCTTCTTCTTCTTCTTCTTCTTCTTCTTCTTCTTCTTCTTCTTCTTC
>JAOXYA010039098.1:0-12650 GCA_028565675.1 Sorex palustris
GGGGGTGGAATGGGGTGTGGGGGTTGGGATACTGGGGACATTGGTGGTGGAAAACATGCACTGGTGGAGGGATGGGTGTTCGATCATTGTATGACTGAAATGCAAACATGAAAGCTTTGTAACTAGCTCCCGGTGATTCAATTAAAAAAAAAAAAGTATGTGAATCCCCAGGAACAATGTCAGAGTTTTCCCAGTGTCCTCTGCCCGGTGGCCACTAACTCCCGTCTCTGCATGAATCTTGGGTCTAGGAAAGCAGTGGCCGGGCTGGGTCGCAAGGGCAGGGGACAGCAGTTACTGGGCCATCTTCCTGGGTCCTTTTCTGGTGCTGGGGCAGCTGTCTTATCTTCAAAACCTGCAGAGTGCTATCTTGCGTGGGTTTTTTTGTTTTTGTTTTTGCTTTTTGGTCACATCCGGCGATGCACAGGGGTTACTCTTGGCTCATGCACTCAGGAATTACTCCTGGTGCTGCTCGGGGACCAGATGGGATGCTGGGAATCGAACCCTGGTCAGCCGTGTGCAAGGCAAACGCACTACCCGCTGTGCTATGGCTATAGCCCCAGTGTCCTGTGTTCTTGAAAAGAATGTGACTGCCCCATACTCAGCTCTAGGCTTCCTGGGCAGGGGCTCTGGAAAGGGCATCAGGAGACTGGCACCCCAAGACCAACCTAGGCACCCCAAGACCAACCTAGAGACGTTGAACAGTTGGTAGCTCTTGGTAGCATCGCAGTTAGATCCTGAACTGACACACACTGGAGAATGCTCGGCCACTGCTGTCACCTCTCTAGTCCCCTCTCTGACCCTATGGTGGGGGTTCTTTATCCAGAGTGTCACATCCGGGCCTTGAGCTCCACACAAACTTATTTAGGGGAGGGCCTAAATCCTGCCTCAAACTTATTTCTGCTCCTGCCTGTGATGTGAGGTTCAACTCAGGAAGGGAGTTGCTTGTCCAAAGGAACAAAATACTCCCGAGATTTTGCCATACTCTGCACTCAGCAGGGCTGGTGGCCCCATGGGTGGGCTCCAGGCCCAGGGCGCTCTGGTCAGGGCCAGGCACTGGTTTTCTCACTTGCTCCTGGTAAAGAAGGGAAGCAGGAACGGATGCCTGCCAGGCAAGCCCTTCCTCAAAACCATGTGTCTGGGGTGTTGCTGGTGACTTCCCTCCTGCAGTCCTCTCGCAGCCACTCCCCAAAGCTGTCCCTGGTCCCTACATCCTCAGGACAGACCGGGGAGCTCTAGGCACTTTGGCCTAACTCTCAGTATGACGGGGCACAGAGATGCACATGCACAGACAGACAGACAGATGGAGAGAGCAAAAAGATCTTGATCAATTAGCAAGGGTGCAGAGAGCAGATCCTGCAAAGTGCTGCCAGCAAGTGACTAAGCCAGAGAAGGTTCTGGAATCAAGGCCGAGCAGTCTTAGCAGCTAGTCCTACAGGCATGCCCTGATCAGCCAGACCTAAGCTGCTGCCTAGCTCCATGCCCTGTAACTGACCCTGGCCCCTTCTGGTCTCCCTGTGTCCCCGTGTGAGACCCTCTGCTGGGCCTGAAGGGACCGATCTTTCTTGTACGGAAAAGGGGCAATCCAGCCCTGACAGACAAGAGGTGATGGTCACACCAATTTTAGGTGTCTGGCGCATCTCCTGTTCTCAGACATATCAGCACCAACCCTCCTTCATGCATACACCTATGCTCCCAGCTCAGAGACTCCATGAGGACAAGTGAGGTCTTCTCCAACACACAGTTGCTCAGGCCCATACCCGAGAGACCCGTGAGAGTGACCCTCACCCGAGTGTCCTGTGGAGTGACCCTCACCTGAGTGTCTTGTGCAAGTGATCTGCACTCAAGCAAGGAAAAAGACTCAACAGATCAAAGAGTGAAGGCCTGAGAAATACAGCAGACAGGAGCCTGCCTAGCACGCAGCTGCCCTGGGTTCTATTTCCAGCACCCCATAAAGTCTTTTAAGCCCCACCAGGAGTGTAGTCAGGAGTAAGTTCTGAGCTGGGTTTGGCCCCTGCTTAGAAACAAAAAATAGGGGGGCTGGAGTGATAGCACACCAGGTACGGCATTTGCCTTGCATGAGGCCGACCCAGGTTCGATTCCCAGCATTCCATATGGTCCCCCGAGCACTACCAGGAGTAATTCCTGAGTGTGTGAGCCAGGAGGAACCCCTGTGCATCGCCAGGTGTGACCCCAAAAGCAAAAAATATCTACATATGAAACAAAATAAAAACAAAAACGTAGCTTAAGGAACATGCCAGGTGGCCTGGAAGGGGCTGAGCAAGCGTGCAAATGCTGGGCTAGAGCACATGCACATTCGGCTCTGGATGTTTGTCGCAAATCAGGAGACAGAATCAACAACACAGACTTCTGTGAGCAACGTGTGCTGGATTTCATCAGAAAGAAACACAGCTTCGGCCTTCCCCTAACTGCCTAGCACGGGGCCAGGGCTGTTCCAGGAAAGCTGCCCAGACGGCGGGGTCAGAGCAACAGCACAGCAGGGAGAGCATTTGCTTTGCATGCAGCACACTGTGGTTCAATCCCCAGCACCCCATATGGTACCCAGAGCCTTCCAGGGGTAAGCCCGGAGCACTGTCAGGTAAGGCTTGAAAACATTACAAAAGCAAGAAAAAGCTCCCCATGGGGCTGTAGTACAGTGGGTTGGGTGTTTGCTGTGCACGTGGCCAACTTGAATTCGACCCCTGGCACTTTATATGGTCCCCTAAGCCTACCAAAAGTGAACCTTGAGTGCAGAGCCAGAAGTAAATCCTGAGCACTGCTGGGTGTGGCCCAAAACAAAACACAAAGTCCCCAAGTCTGAGCGGGTTCTCTCCTCTGGCAGTGCTCAGGCAGGGAGACTGCATGACCTTCGTCCCTGGTTCCGGCCACTGTGGAACCTTCTTGTGAGGGTTCATTACCCAGTACTAGGTAAAAATGTGGCAAACATCCCCTAAGTCCCCACTGAACCCAAGAACTCTCTCGTGGCCGCATTCTTTGCTACATCCCTATATCCACATCCCAAACCGTCATTTTGTTGTTTAAACTTGTACTTTGGGGGATCACAACTGGCAGTGCTCAGGGTTTACTCCTGGCTCTGCACTTAGTCACTCCAGGTAGGGCTCAGGGATCCCTTTAGGGTGCTGGGGGCTGAACCCGGGTTGCCACGTGCAAGGAAATCCCACCAGCCTCCATCCATTTGGTAACTCAGGTGCCTGCTGCCTGACTGAAGTCTGGGGTGCACTTCAGCTGGTCTAGAGATTATTAGCCCTTTGATTCAGGGTTTGAAATGTTCCTTCCCAGGCGATAGCTTGTCCTTTCACCCGTTGGATGCGTAGTTACAAAACTGAAATGGAATTTTGATGGCGCCCAACCACTGGTATTGTCACAGAGCTCGTTTTTGGCTTCAGATCTGCCCTTTGGGCAGATCAGGGTCCTTGTTTTTCTAAATGTTCCGCAGACTGCAAGCCATGGAGTCCCTTCCCTGGAGTCTATTTCTCTGTAAGGCAAGAGACTTGGGCTGGTGCCTGCTGGTTTGAGCTGGTGAAGTCACCACATTCATCAGCTGTGTGAAGGGCAAACACCCTCCCCACTGCACTATTACTCCAGCAGCGGGTGGGTGTGCAGAGGCTTGAGATGTGGCTATTTCGGGGCCTTTCTCAAACCCAGAGGCCTCTTGTCTGCTTATCTGTTGCACTGGCGCTCTCTGGCCTCCATCACACCCACAGGACACTCATCTGAGACTATGTATGTCCAAGATGGGCTTCCGGCCCACCTCACGCTGCATGGTGTGTGTGGGCCCAGAACACAGGCTGCAGGAGATGCCCAGCTGGCTGGAGCACATGCCTGGACTCGAAGGCCCCTTCCTGCTCCCCAGCCCTGGCCATGTCCCTGCTGCTCCCTAAACACTGTTGGGACAGCCCCGTGGCCCCCAAGTGTGGCTGACCCTAAGCAATCCACACCACATGGGCTGCAGAGCCAGAGCCAAGTGACCAGCCCTGGTCCTGACCATTGGACACCCTACCACTACCACCACCACTACCACCAAGCACCACTCCGAGGCTCAACCCCCAGTAACACTGATACCCAGTACCTACCAGGTACAATCCCTGAGCACCAAGCCAAGAGCAATGCCTGAGTACTCCTGGGTGTGGTCCAAAACCAAACTTTCTAAAGACAAAAGATATTTCCAACAGACTCAACAGAATCAAGATTTCTGTCAATCTGTGTAGTCTGTTGCATTTCCCTTTAGGTGGTGCCAGGGGCTAAACCCAGGGCACCAAGCTTTCAAGGCAAGTATCTGCCATAGGGCAACTGTCAACTCTTCCCTTTTTTTCTTTTTGGGCTACATATGGCAGTACTCGGGGGACCATATGGGATGCTGGGGACCAAACCTGGGTTGGCCCCGTGCAAGGCAAACGCCCTTGCACGGCTTCACAGCTCCAGCCCCTCTCTTCTTCCTCTTTGCCAAAATATTTATAGCAAGTCCAAACATGTCAGGGAACTGTCTCGATGTACATCTCACTAAAAAAGTGATGTTTTGGGGTCCAGAGTATAGCAGGTAGGGTGTTTGCCTTGCTTCTGGCCCATCAGCTTGGATCCTTGGCACACCTTATGGTCCCCTGAGCACTCCTAGGAGTGATTCCTAAGCAAAGAGGCAGGTGTGAGATCCAAATCAACAAGAAGTGATGTTCTTATATCATCACAATGCAAATACTTAATCAAACAGAACCATCAGCAATTCTTTTACTTGAAAACACTCATAAAGTTTGCAGTAATGCAAGAAAGTCAGCACTGTGTTAAAATGGCAATATTCTGTAGCCTCAGAACAGTCCGAGTGAAAATTCTTCTGCTGAGATGTAGGCTGCTGAATAATGGTCCCTAGAAGCCTGAGAACACATTCATCGACTCCAGACTTTAGACATTTCTCATTATTTTAATAAAAACTCACTGCTGGATACAAATGGAGTTGGAATTGACACCAACACGGCTTTGCAGGCTCTCGGCTCTGAGAAGGGCCTCCTGCCACACTTAGAATTTGCCATCTGAGATCGATGAGCAAGAAACGAACATCTGGATCCCTGATGATTTCCTCAGAGAATGCCAGCCACGGCAAAGGGTCGGGGGAAGCTGCTTGCCAGTGACCGCTGCTTCATCTTCAAGTTATATTGGAAAGTTGGGAAAAGTCTTGAAAACCAGAACCCTTGGCAAACATGAGCAAGAAACATAAGTTATTTGCACACACTAAAGTCTAAGAGTCATAGGAAGTCTGCTTTGTCTTACAAAATACTCTAAAACGAGGGTCCACAGAGCTGACATAGCCCACTCAGAAATGGGCCAGGGGCAGCAACGCGGTAGCTGCTCATTCGGAACAGCTGTGCCTGCTGCAGTGGCAGTGAGACCCCCACAGATGGCCGCACCCCCAGAGATGTCGCCAGGCCCACCCCTCTGCACATAACGACCTGATCCCCAATGGCCAAGGACAGCAGACCTGCACCTGGCACCCACTGGGGGGTGCGGGCACAGGGCACAGGGGCTTCATGTAGGCGGAAAAGAGGAATGAAATCAGTCCCAGCGGCCCACAGCACAGAGCTGCTGAAATGTCAAGACACCACGCAGGAACCTCTGCTGGGCTGGGGGAGGACTTACAGGCTGGACTTCGGGCTGCACCCAGCACTGCTCAGGAATTTCTCCAGGCCGTGCTCAGGAATCACTCCTAGCAGTGTTTGGGGGGCCACATGGGATGCTGGGGTTCAGAGTAGGTTGGCTCCATGCAAGGCCAGCACCCTCCTGACTATGCTACAGCTCCAGCCCCAACTTTGCTGATTTTATTTCAACCCCATAGGGAGCCCTAGCCCCAGACCACACCTGCACCCCATCAAAAAAGAAAAAAGAAAAAATTTGCTGGGGTCAGGGATGTGGCACAGTGGTTAAGCATGTGCTTGCAGGGGTGAAGCCCTCAGCTCAATCCAGGCATTGCAAACCCCCCCCAAAGATGCTGCTTCTCATAGGCCTGAGCCGGCTGCCGTGCTCCTAGCGCTCAGGTATCCAGGGGGATCTGCCTGCGCCGCGGATAGCACTTTCTCTGGGGTGAGCCTGCGGGTCGCTTGCGTGGCAGTGCCAGGTTGGAGGGTTTGCGGGGGAATGCCTCTGGCGGTGTGGCTTCGAGCTGTGTGGCAAAGCTTGGAGAACAGCCTGAGAAGACTTCCTGATGAACCTTCTGGAGATGGATCACTGGCTGCATCGTCAAGACTTGGGAAAATCCTTCTCCTTGTTCGATTAACGCAGGTAAAGACTTGAAAACACAAAGACAAATGAGAGGAACACTCAGCGGGAGGCAGGCTGGCTCAAGATGCACGGGGCGCTGGCCAGGGCTCTCCCAGACACTGGACTGTGGGCCTACAGACTCATCTTCACTGTGGACATCAGCTTCTCCGGAGAAATTCTACCTGATGCCAGTCTCTGCCGGCCCTGCAGTGGACAAGGCGCTGCAGAGGAGGGCTGACTCTCGGCTGAGGGCCCAAGGCCTGAATGGCCGAATTTAAGGTAGTGATCACTTTATGGCTGGGTCAGAATTGCATCCTGACCTCACACCAGCTGCTTAGCAAACACTAGCGTGGACCATGGCCTCCATGGATAGACTGTCTTCCAGAGCTCAGCACTGACCAAGGCCCAGCACAGAGGATCCCGGGAACTGGGCCAGGGGGCTACGCTGCCCGACACTCTTCCTTGGGAGGCCGCGAGGGCTCCCTCAAGGCCGTGGAACTCACCGCTGCACACAGGCCCGCCTGAAGCCTCACCTTCATGGCCTCACCAATCGCCTTTGCAATCGCTTCTCCTCGCTGTTCCAGATCGGCCACACGAGAGGCTGCAGAGAAACCCTCAGAGGCTCAGTTATCTGATACCAAGCAGCCGCAGACACGTGGCTGCAGTTACACAAAATCTAGGACACATGGCTTTAGCTCGGCCTCAGCATGATCGGGAGCAGGGAGAGGCTGGGACCACCAGGCCAGATGCCACCTCAGGGACAGGAACACAGCTCTCCCGAGAGGCATGAACTGTGTGTCCACGAGAGCCTGGGTCTGCCTGTGTGCCACCAACACCCCTCGTGCCACTTCAGGCCCCACCCCCTGCGTGTATCCAAGTGACTCCAAACCCACTGAAAGTGGGGCCAGTCTGGGGCAGCTGTGCTCTCCGGAGTACTGGCCTTGCTCACAGGAGGCAGGGACTTGCTCCCTGCACCAACAAAGCAAAAGTAAAGACATCTGAGGCCTGAGTTATAGCACACTAGGGAGGGCACATGTCTTGCACGTGGCTGATCTGGGTTTAATCTCCAGCATCCCACAGGGTCCCCCGAGAACCATCAGGAATAATTCCTGAGTGCAGCTGAGCATCGATGGGTATGGCCCATTCCCCGAATCCCCCCCCAAAAAAACCCGAAAAAGGTGAAAGATATTTAACTTAGACCATGTGATCAACTGCTTTGCAGAGGCTGGGCGCGATGACGGGACAAACCCTGACAAATTTTCTTTCCTTACTCCTTGAGGCTTCTGAATCATACCAGGCCTTCCTTGTCACAGTGATCCTGTGGAGCTGCCAACTCAACGCAAAGGACAGGACAGACATAGCGTGATAAGCAGGGGACTGACATGCAAGGCCTGGGCTCCAGTCCTGTGAGCTCTCCGGGGGCTGCAGCTAAGACCCGGGGAGCACAGATGGAACGGGGCCATACCCGGCGTGGTGGGAAAGAAGAGGACCTGGCTGAGCCCACCTGGAAGCGCTGGACAGCCGCATCAGCACCATACATCTGTGAATGGTGCTACTCCAGCTCCAAGAGCCCCTCAGAGGCAGAGACCCGGGAAGCACAAGAGGCTTTCTGACTAGCCAGGAGGTCTGATGGAACCCACGGTACGGGAGACAGCCGACAGTAAAGCCAAAGGTTGTTGCAAGGATATTTATAAAAACGGTTTGTGCCCCAAAATGTGGAAGTGAGGCCTCCTGAGGCACAGCCTTCCCTGGTCACTTGCTTTCTCCAGCAAAGGGAAATGAAAAGTGGAAACGAAAGATTGAGTAACCAGCACCCCACCTCAGGTCACTGACCGGCCACCAGCTTCCAAGGCCCCGACTCGGCCCCGTACCCCGACTTGGCCCTGCATCCCAACTCAGCTGTGCACCCCCACCCTATCTCAGTTGTGTTTTCCAACTTGGCCCAGCACCCTGTGCACATAGGGCCCAACTGCCAAGCCCACTGACCTCTGGAGCTCTCCTGAGGGGCACGATGGTGCAGTGCAGTCACGGGAGCAGAAGCAAACCCCACGGTGACTGGGAAAGCCTGCACAACCCACCCCAGAGGCCGCAGGAGTCTCTGCGTGGAGGTCACACAGGGACACATCTGCCAGTGTCTGGGGTTGACACAGGGCCATTCCCACAGTGTCTGGAGGTCACTAAGGGCGGGGGACAACACTCAGGTCCCTGTCCATGGAGCACTACATGGGGAGTCGGCCAAGAGTACCAGCTAATGCCTGATGGTCACAGCAGCCCTGACTTGTGGTCCAGAAGGGCTTGGACACCTACAAACGCTGGCTCACCAGAGCATCCTGCAAAGAGAGCGAAGTACTCAAAGACACGTTCTAGAGCCTCTGCAGACCAAGCACTTCCACAAACTAGGAAAGACAGGAGAGGCTGGAGGTCAAGCTAAAGCTGCAGACCCAGCAAGGGAGGGAAGGCAGATGGGCGAAGGGCAGAGAAGAGGGAAGAGGGTGGGCAGGAAGGACGGAAGGGCGGGCAGAAGGGAAGGAGAATGGACAGCAGGGAAGGGCGGGCAGACAGGAGGGAAGGAAGAGTGAACAGGAGAGAAGAGGGTGGGCAGGAGGGCGGGGTGGGCAGGGGGGAAGGAAGGGCAGGAGGAAGCGTGTGCAGCGGGCAGGTGTGGGCATCTGTGGGCAGCTGCAAGCCCACTGTGTCCCCCTCCCTGAGGAGGTCTGGCCAGAAACCGGGGCCAGGGGCAGACTACCCCAGTGGGAAGCCACATGAAGAGATGAAACAAGGCCACCGGTGGGGTCTGGCCATGCTGCCCGTTGACTGGGGCACAGGCCGCCCCCACCAGTCTCACAGTGGACACTGTCCCCACGTGCCCCGAGGCCAGCAGGCTGAGACCACGAAACGGCTGGAAAGGAAGAGGAAGCAAGGAAATGCAGCAACAGGAAAAAGCATGAGAGCCAGAGACACAAGAGAGGCGAGAGACAGAGCACTTAAGAGACCAGGCACCCCAGAGTGCACGGGGAGAAGAGACCCGCCAGCTGCCCACCCGGCCGGCAAGAGGCTGGCACTCGCTGCAATGAAACCAAACAGCGCCGAGTGCCCAGCCCTCCAACAGCAAAGGGAAACTGGGCAGTGTGGAAAGAAAGGAAGCCGTAACATAAGCCGTGAGCGGAGGAAACACAAGCCTTAGGCTTGCGTGCAGCTGACAGATTCAAATCCCAGCACCACATATGCCCAGAGCCACACTGGGAGTGAGCCCACGGAATGCTGGATGTAGCACTGCACTGTAGCACTGTCCTCCCGTTCATCAATTTGCTCGAGCGGGCCTTGTAACGTCTCCATTGTGAGACTTGTCGTTACTGTGTTTGGCATATCAAATATGCCACAGAGAGCTTGTCAGGCTCTGCCATGCAGGCGAGATACTCTCGGTAGCTTGCCGGGTTCTCCAAGAAGGACAGAGGAATCGAACCCAGGTCGGCCACGTGCAAGGCAAACGCCCTACCCGCTGTGCTATTGTTCCAGCCCATGCTGGACGTACCTAAATAAATAAATAAACAGAAAAACCATGAAAGTTTCTTAAAGGTTTGACAACAATGCTGACAACCTAGTCGACCAATAAAGCTTGAGACAGTGCCCGGAAAGAGATGAAAGTCCACGAGGCTTGGTCTAAGGAAGAGAAGAGGACAGAGTGTCCGCCAGATTGCACGGGACATCTTACTATGGAACGGAGGAAAGGATCTCACTCCTGAAAATGTTCCAGTGCATTCAACACCTAAACAAGATCATCAAAACTTTGGAGGGGGCGGTGTCTGGTCTTTCTTTTGTTTGCCCCAAGCACTGCCAGGCACAACGCTCCCACCCCACCCGGTGTAGCCCAAAAATCTCTACACAGAAGCAGCAGCCAAACTGCAGTTAAGATGGAAACACCCTAATGCCTGGCAAGGAGTAGGGTGGTCCATAAACATGGCAACTGCTACCCAAGTAAGGTGCTGGCCTCTGCCTGTGGACGCCACCGCATGCTCACTGCCTTGGCAGGAAGCAACCCGAGAGGCAGAGAGACAGTGGGAGGACAGTGGAGGCCGGAACACGGCCTGCCAGCTGCTCTGGAGAGCAGGAAAGTTCCAGTGTGACAAAGCTGGACAGAAACAGGCCTGTGAGGCCATCAGAAAGTGCCAAAAGGCCATGGTGGACGAGCTCTAGGACTGCCCAGCCCAAGTCTGCTGGCAGTGCGCACATCTCCAGCAAGGCCAGTCCGCTCCCGGAACGCAGACTCACCCAGGTCGGGCTCCGACGTCAGATCCAGTGGACGGACGACAGGGCAGTACAGCTTCTAAACATGAGAAAGAGGGGGCGTGATGAGCCTCTGAGAGGCACACACAAGCAGCACAGAAGTGGATGGGGCTGCAAAGCCTCTCATCAGAACACAGTTACTGCAGAAAACAAAAATGAACCGGTTCCTGAAACCTGCAGGAAGGGAGGGGGAAGACTGGGATCTGAGAGCCCGGGCCTGGAAGATGCCTTTGAGCACCACGCCACCTGCTGATCTGGTAAGAAACAACACCCGAGAAAGCAGAGACTACAAGGCCATCGAGGAAACGAAAGGCACTTGGGGCTTGAAGTACAGGCTAGTCTTCAGATCATGAACAGAACGACTCAAAAGTCCATTTCTAACAGGCATTTGGGTCTCACAACTCCCATGGACAATGGTGGGCCATATTCCGCCATCCTATGGTGCCATTCAGGTGAGCAAGGCCACACTGGGTGTCACCAGGGCTGCACCTGGCGATGCTGAGCTGTGTGGTGGCAGGGATCAATCTGGTCAGCTGCATGCAAGATATGCACCAACCCCTACTTTACTTTCTCCATCATACTAAAATAGACATGACATAAACTTTTACCCTCTTTGAGGTGATCAATCTTACCAGAAGTTCCTGCTTTGCCTTGATGATTTTGATGACACACTCAAGGATCTTTCTGGGGTACTGCTTGCGTTTTGTGGCTATATCAACTATGATTTCATCAAATTGATCTTCAAGTACTTTGATATCAGAATCTATTTTAAGGGGAAAAAAAATAACAACTTAAGGCACAGTATACATCCTACATGCAAATATACTATACATTCAGAAAACACAGAATAGGGCCAGAGTGACAATACAGTGGGGAGGGCACTTTTGCACACGGCCAACTTGGGATCCTGGCAACCCATATGATCCTGAGTCCCACCAGGAGTGATTCCTGAGTGCAGAGCCAGGAGTCAGTCCTGAGTGTGGTTCAAAACAAGCAAAAAAAAAAAAAGGAAAAGAAATACAGCAAACAAAGGGAGGTCACAGGTGACTCAGGACAATCAGTGACAAAGATCTAAGAAGTCAGACCTGCATCACAGGAGAGGGATGGAACATTTCACCAGCTCTCTCAGATTCAGGCTCACTGGGAAGTCAGAGGCAGTGCTGCAGAAAACTTGCTGAGTGCAAGGGGTGGACAGAGTTGTGTGACTTCTGTGTGACTGAGTGTGAGGAGGTGTCGACAGAGCTGTGTGACTCCTATGTGAGGAGGCCTGGACAGGGCTGTGTGACTGTGAGTGCGAGGAGGCATGGACAGAGCTGTATGACTCCTGTGAACACAGAGCCCGAGTAATAGTAAGCCCAAGATCTGCCAGGTGTGGTCCCAGACCCCAAATAAGCAAACAGGCTCCAACTCCCCTAAAAACAGGCCATCCTGGAATGGGAGCTGGGTTCATCAGTTACGTGTGCCCAAGAACAGAACAAACCTCTGTCGCCAGAGAGCGCCCCTGTGCCTCGGAGTGGACCCAGAGCCCCTGCCACCTCTCGTGGGCAACACGCCACACTCTACTCTGCCTTTTCCCACAGGTCAGGCCAGCCCGGGCCACTCTGTCACCTCCTGAGCCATCCTCCAGCCCTGCTAGGTTGGCCGAGACTCTCCCCGCGACCCCAGATCCAGAGACCGCTGGCAGCTGCCTCGCCCCAGTGCAGCCTCCCGTGCGCACTCCGAGATCCCACTGGCCACATCCCTGACCGGGGGCTGTCTGCACTCAACTGCCTCTCCCCAGCCACGCCTGCCCTGCGCTTCTTCAGTGCCGGGGGTACTCAAGTGGCCACCACGGGGCCAGGACCTCGCCACATCCCTGCCCAAATCACTTGGTTCAAGTTTGTCTTTTTAACGCCCCCCTTTTTCTTTGTAGTAAAAACAATTTTATCTGGAGATTTTTAGGAAGAGAAAGAAGGGTGAGAAAAAGGAGAGAGAGTAACGCACTTAAGAGAGAACAGAGGCAGGGGCTGGAGCAATAGCACAGCGGGCAGGGCATTTGCCTTGCACGCGGCCGACCCGGGTTCGATTCCCAGCATCCCATATGGTCCCCCAAGCACTGCCAGGAG
>JAOXYA010039108.1:0-12650 GCA_028565675.1 Sorex palustris
AAACACAGTAACAAGTCTCAAAATGGAGACGTTACTGGGCCTGCTCGAGCAAATCGATGAACAATGGGAGGACAGTGTTTGTATTTGTTTGAATATATAATATTATAAACAATATATTATAAATATAAAATTTATAATTTATAGTTATAATCTATATTGGGCTGGAGCAACAGCACAGCAGGTAGGGCGTTTGCCATGCACGCAGCAGACCTAGGTTCGATTCCTCCATCCCTCTGGAAGAGTCCTGCAAGCTACCAAGAACATCCCGCCTGCACGGTAGAGCCTGGCAAGCTCCCCATGGCGTATTCAATATGCCAAAAACAGTAACAACAAGTCTCACAATCTGTTGTGAGACGTTACTAGTGCCCGCTTGAGCAAATCGATGAACAACGAGAGGACAAGACAGTGCTATCATAATTTATAGTTATAATCTATGTTATAAATCATTGTAATAATTAGAAATTATTATATATTATAATAGAGATAAAAATTCTTGTTACCTCTTAAAACAAGACAGGTCTTGGTTTTGCTGTGCTGAAGAAAAGTTGTTGGCTTTCTGGGACCCCTTAATTCACAGATCCTAATTGCCTGGATGAACTCCTTAATTCAAAGATTCTAATTGCCCGGATGAACTCAAGTCTAAGACCTAATACTGTCTGTTCTGTCGCTGTTTCAAGCTCAACACCAGCAGGCATATGCGAAATGGGCAGGACTTGAACTCAGGACTGGAAGACTGAAGACAGCTTTTGCAGAAGCTTACTTTGAAAACTTTTGTAGTAGGTACAGTGGGGCAAATTGCAATATGAAGCTCTGAAGCCATATTCCTGAAAACTATAGTATTACAAAGCAATGGTAAATCAATAAAACGTGTTAACACATAAAAGCATCAATAAAATGTCCTTTATGTTAGCATAGTTAAAATTAAGGAATTACTTACGAAAATAGATCAAACCACTGCTGTTTTGTAACGGATTCCTGGCGTAAAAGCTTCAAAACAATCGGACGCATGAAATCCCATTTGTCTTCAAACTGAAGGGAACCTTTATTCTTAAAAAAAAAAAAATACTTAATTGAAGTTAATTGAAAGTATCAGTATTTTCTTATTTATTTTAAGAGATAGAGAAATGCAAGGTGAAATATAAAGAATTCGTTTTCCATAAAGGAATCTCTAGCAGCTTGATCAGGGATCATAGAAAAGAAAATTAAAGATACAAAGTGCCTCATGAAGACTGGTCCCACCTGAAGGTAAGGTCTAACGCTGGCCCTGGCCTCTGCTATTAGCATGTCTGCTGAGAAGCCAGGTTTGCCTGAGAGTCTCCGGGCACACTGTATCACAACACAAGGATATCCAGACATTCTAACCAGAGAATACAGTGCAAAAAATCCTTTAAAATACCAAATATTATCTAATTAAAGAAGCATTATTTCAAAAGAATGATACCTTGCACCCATGCTTCACAGAGCAGAAAAGCACCAAGTGCTTTAGTAGGAGGGAGGGGGAAGGAACAGTCATCAACTTGTCACACCGGGAGAAAGAAGGAACTAGAGGTGTCATGTCATTGGTACTATTCCTCTCCAAGATTAGCAGGCCACATGACTTGCTTAATAAATGAATTTAAACTTCAGCTGAAATTCTTCGAACATCCAGCCCTGTATGAAACCCACTGTATCTTCACAGTATGCCCACTGGTGAGGATGATGCCCGCTTGTCTAAGGTGAGGTCTAAGCTGACTGATGAGATAAAGCAGAAGAAGAGCTTCTAAACAGACTAATGAGAATCTACATCCAATCGCCGAGTGCAGTGGATACACGTGTAGACTTTTAAAACCTACCTAAGTTCCCAATAAAGCCTATTTCCATTAGACATTCTGACCATTTATAAAATTAAACATATAAATCCTGTAGTTAAAAAGCAAAAAGGCACAGAAAATTAAATAGGTATTTTAAAATAAAGTAAAAACTGGTTAGGCTCTGAAATTTATGACAAAATAACAGGAAACTCATCTTGGTTCTCCTGTGTGATGAAATATTCAAGGCAAACTATATAAACACTACTCCGTAATACTCAATTAAAGGAAGAATTTAATAATTGACTGCTTTCTATTAAAAATTTATGACTAATTAAAAAATTATGCCCACGAAGTTATGTGGCTTGTTCTCTGCTAACCTTGAGCGAGTATCATTAAATCATAACTAAGCAGCAGGATACTGAACTTACTATTCACAAAAGAGAATGCCTTATTAATAAGTGAAGGGATCTTCAAATCATGAAGCCTGATTCACAAATATGTCCTTTAGCTAAATGAAGACTACTTCAGCTCTATTAATTTGCGGCAAAGTCTCTAATTTTTTCATTATTACTCATATTAGCAAGCCACTGAATGTAACCACTGCTAGTAATCTGGCATTCTCTCACCCACTGGCTTTTTTTTTCCCAAGAGAATTTCGACAACTGTCATACCCAAACAGTTGTCGGGCATGACAACTAAGTCCCTACTAGACACTCTTCCCAAACAGACCGGTGGATCACAAGGGGAGCCAATGAAGATATAATGGGGGAAGTATTCCAGGGAGAGAAACTGTGAAGACTCTGAAAAAGAAACCCTCCACGTACTGAAGCAAGAACAAACACGAACAGAGAAAAGGAACAAGGAAGAGGCGGAGAGACTGCACAGTGGGGAGAGCGCTTGCCTTGCATGCAGCCAACCCTGGCTGGATCCTGGTGCTCCATATGGTCTCCCGGCTCTGCCAGGTGTGATCCCTATATATAGAGCCAGGAATGAGCTCTGAGCACCACCGGGTGTAAACCCTTCCCCATTTCCTCCCCCACCATATACACAAAATGGTATGGTGAGGGACAGAGGAGATCCAGCAACAGGCACATGCTCTGCATAGAAGAATCCTGTTCAATCCCTGGTATGCACGGTCAGGAACAACCATGGGTAGTGCCATGTAGTGCCAAACCACCACCCCACCCCGACCTCTGAGAGAGAAAGAGAGAGACAGAGAGAGAGAGAGATAAAAAGAGAGAGAGAGAGAGAGAGAGAGAGAGAGAGAGAGAGAGAGAGAGAGAGAGAGAGAGACTGATAACTTGGACCAGGGCAGTATCGAAGGAGACAGCAGTTAAGAAATTATGTTTTAAAGGTGGTGCTAACAATATGTCTTGAGATCACGCATCCGGGGCAAGTGAAAGGAGAAAAAGCATGACTCTGAAGTTTCTGTCCCATAAAGTTAATTCACAACGGGGGCCCACAAAATGGAGGCCATCCCAGTGACCTGGCCTTCACCACAAAACTAAACCTAAGCTGGCCTGTTCTGAAAGGAACCTCTATCAAGGAAATCTAAAACCAATTACAGCATGAGCTAATCTAACTTAGCCACCAAGAGCGGCCTTTCCAGGAACGCATGGTCTCCCAGCTAAGCATCATACCCAAACCAACACTCGCTACAACCTAAGCCCACCAGGAGTGATCTCTGAGCACAGCCCCTTCCCCAATACATACTTTAAAAAGGAGGAATAAACACAAATGCAGGTACACTGATAAGCATATTACAGAGTATGGATGATGAGGGAGGAGAGGAGATTCCTACTGCCCAGCAGGTCAGCAGGAGCACAGGCAGGGAAGGCAAAGTACAACCACGGTCAGTCACGGTCACTGCCACACAGGTGCCAGGATGAGGGCAGTCCTCGCTAATGGCTCAGTTCCTCAGTGACAGAAGAAGAGGAGGGTGCCCGGGAAAATGGGAATTCCAAGCGCAAAGGTGTGAGAGGACTGAGGACATGGCTGCGGTCACAGCACAAGCCTGGCACATGGGAAACCCTGGGTCCGATCCCCGGCAGCAGCCAGCCCCAAGCACAGCGAGGAGCAGCCCTGCCTGGAGGCACCTGTGGAAACAGCGCAAAGGACAGTAACAACAGGGAAAAAATACATACAGAGTGGGGGGCTCACACTCTGGGGTCGTGAATTTAAGGTGAAAAATAACAGGACTGTGTGTCTTCTCCCTGCACTAGTCAACTGCCCAGGTGTTGGCAATAAAACATGGAGATGGTTTTAACCAGGCTGTGATTTCCCCGAGTGAAGGGTAAGAGGAAGGAGAGCAAGTGTATTCGAGTGAGTGATTATAAAGTCTGAAGTGAGACTATGCACTGGGCGAGGGGGAGATGAAGTACAGGAGGGCGGTGAGACAGACTTCTGCTTCCATCCGTAAGGCCAGACCCACACCTGGCCCCATCCCTGACCTAACACCAAAGCCAATGGGCATTACAGGACAGGCTTCCTTCCTGAAAGAGGAAATAACGGGGGGGGCCCTACAAATGCTAGCCAGAAAGTGTTCCAGGGGAGAAGCCCGAAAGTCTGGCAGTTTCACTAAGGTTCACAAAGCAGGAGTTCAGAGTCGGGGCGACAGAGGCAACGTGGCACAGGATGCTGGAGGTGGGTGGGGATGGGGGCAGAAAGCCACAGGGAAAGGGAGCTCTGCTGATACGAGGGACCCCAAGCCTTTCACTGACTACTACCAAGCACAGGTGAGAAAGAGACCGGGGCAAGACATAGGCGGGAGGTGACTGAGAAATGAATGGCTGGAGCCCACACAGGGCTGGAAATTGCAGAAACGCCCCTTCAACACGCCAGGCAGGGGCACAGTTCTCAGAAAGGTTTAAGATTTAGAGGGAACCAAAGCTGCACCCTGAATGTTACTGACACCCACTCAACAACAAATGGGTAGGCTTCACTTAACCGGCACAGCCAAATCCAAAAATCCCCTAAAGAAAAAGTTATAGCCAGCCAGCCCCTAACCCTAAAGTTCACAATGTGTGACTTCAAATAAAAAATTACCCAGCAGGAGATCAAAGAGGTAATACAGCAGGTCGGGTGCTTGCCTTTCATGCAGCCCACCCTGGTTCGCTCCCTGGCACCTCATATTGTCCCCTGAGCACTGCCAGGAGTGTGACAGCTAGGAGTAAGTTCTGAGCACTGCCAGGTGTGGCCAAAAAAAACAGAAGGAAGGAAGGAAGGAAGGAAGGAAGGAAGGAAGGAAGGAAGGAACCAAGCAGGCAAAGAAACAGGAAAATATTTCCCATTACAACAAGCAAAACCCATTAAGAAAATAACCCGGAAGTGACCGTGATGATTGTCAACAATAGTATTAAACCAGCCATTACAAACATACTACGCATATTCAAGGTAGAAGCAACCATGAACATCACAGAAACCCAAGATTCTGACAAGTGAGTATCAGTACCAAAGGTCCAATCCCTGGTACCACACAGTCCCTAGGCACAGCCAGCAAAATCCAAGCACAGGGCCCCAGTTAAGCACTGCCAAATGTGACCTCAAAACAAAACAAAATAATTAACAAGAGAGTATGTGGGGGGGGGGCGGGGGAGAAGGGAAGATGTTTTTAATATAAAAATTCAAGAAGAGAGCAGGAACTGAAGCAATAGTACAGTGGGTAGGGTGCTTATCCTGAATATGGCCAAGCAGAGTTTGATCCCTCGCATCCATGTCCCCTGTGACCACCAGGAGTGCTTCCTGAGTGCTGAGCCAGGAGTAATCCCTGATATCACCAGGTGTGACCTCCCCATCCCCCCAAAAAATAAATTCAAGAAGAGCTCTTCTCCAGAATATGTAAAGATTCCAAAATATCAGTAGGAGCTGTAGAGATAGAATGGTGAGTGGGGTGTTTGCCTTACATGCAGTCGACATGGGTTCAGTATCCAGCATCCCATGTGGTTCTCTGTACACCACTAGGAGTAACTCCAGAGGGCAGAGCTGGGAGTAACCGGGTAAAGCTGGGTGTGGCCCAAACCAAAAAACAAAACAGCAATAGGACAAATTATCAGTGTGACATCTAAATGAAAACTGGCAAAACGTTTGACCAGGTCTTCACAATCACCATATAAATGAAAAGGGATTTATCATCATTAATCATCAGGGAAACGCATAAAAAAAACCTGCAATAAGAAGCCAGAAAGACAGTACAGCTGTAAGGCACTCGGCCGTGCGCAAAGTTTGATTCCTAGCCCCCAATGTGGTCCTTGAGGCACTGCCAGTAGTGATTTCTGAGCTGAGAGCCAGGATTAAGTCCTGAGCACCACAAACAAACAAAAAACTCTGACAATAATAATAAAATAATACCACAATGAAATGTCACTATGTAACACAGAAACACAACAGCAAGTGAGAGAATTTAGAGAAATCCAAATGCTCCTGCTGGTTGAGTATACACTGATAAAAATCATGTTAGGAAATGATTTACCAGTGTTTATGAAAGCGAAACAGGCTACATGACCCAACAGATCCACGCACGGGTACACTCCCAACTGAGGTGTGCATCTATCTACCCAAAGTCACATAAGTACAACACACTGGCTGAGGATGGGCTCAATGGCAGAGAGCATGTGCTGCATGAGCTCTGTTCATCCCTGCACCACAAAAAAAATACACAGAATTTCATTCCCTAGTAAAGAGATAGCTCAAAGGGCTGAGCACATGCTTTTCATGAGAAGGCCCAGGTCTGAACCCTGGAACAGCATAGTCCCCTGAGCATGCCAAGTGACTTTGGAGCACACAGCCAGGAATAGCCCCTGAGCCTTGCCAAGTGTGGTCAAACCCCTCCCCGCAAAGCAGATAAAGCCTAAATGTCCACCAACAGTAGGATGAATAATTTGTGGCATATTCACGACACATCAATAAAATACACCACACATAAAATTCAGGGATCAAATCCAGGGCCTCATAAATGCAAGGCTCTACGACTGAACTATATTCTTGGCCCTAAAATTTACTTTTCAAACTGCTCATTAAAATCTTGAATTTTTAGTGTCATGAGTATTTAATCATTGTCACTGTCCTCCCACTGTTCGTCGATTTGCTCGAGCGGGCCAAGTAACATTGTGAGACTTGTTACTGTGTTTGGCATATCGAATACATCAAGGGTAGCTTGCCGGGCTCTCTGAGAGGGGTGGAGGAAACGAAGGCAAAGGAATTGAACTTGGGTCAGCTGGGTTGCCCGCTTGCAAGGCAAACGCCCTACCTGCTGTGCTACCTTTTAAAAAAAAAAAAATGGACACTGGGTAGCTAATCCAGTAGTTAAGGCACATGTCTTGCAGGCAGGTGAACTAGGTTTGATCCCCAGAATCATAAGGCCTCCTCCCAAGCATCTTACATGCAACCCCAGAGGCCCCTAATATGGTGGGGTGGCCTTGGGGATTCTGGGCATTGCAGAGCCAAACATCCTCAGGCCCAAACACTGACACTACAGTGCAGTTGATCAAGTAATACAAAGAATGGCCCCCAGGGACAATGAGCGCCCCATGGGAACACCCACTCTATAATAATCAACAGTTTTTGTTGGGGGGGGGGGCACACCCAACTGCTTTTGGGAAGTGGAACTCAATGTTTGGGGGGTCTCTCCTGCTGGTGCTCTAGGAGCCGTGTGGAACTAGAGATCTAACCTATGGCTCTAGCACAGAAGCATGCATTCTAGTCCGCTGAGCTCATTTCCCAGTGCAATACATTTTTTAAATTCTGCGTCGGGTCGGATAGCACAACAGGTGAGGCACTTGCCTTACATATGATGTCCCCAGGTTCAATCCTCAGCATCCCAGATGGTCTTCCATGCTCCACCAGGAGTAAATTCTGAGTGCAGAGTCAGGAGTAACCCCTGAGTATCGCCAGGTGTGACCCCCCACAAAAAATGAAGTTCAATAATTCTTTGAATAGAGGGGTACTGCTCAGTGAAATGATTAGACTGTGTGCACACCTGTGCATCCTTTCCCTTTGCTGCTGGCAATGTCCAGGGGCTAGGCACTTCATGTGGTGCCTGTACACTGGGTGGCAGAAACCATTTAAACCACAACCCCGGGTCCCGACATGATCATATTTAACTTGAGAAAGACAAATGCAAACTCCTGAAAGAAAAATGGAGAGGAGAAGGTGTCGAACAGGCACTACTGTAACTGTCCCCAGGAGCAGTGAGCGATGAAGCCTTATACCAAGACAAGGGCAAGGAAAGGAAGGTAGGTTCACAGGGAAGACTTTCACTTTCCCTACTATGTTTTGCAGTGTCTCACACACTGCAAGGTAAACGTTCAGCTGTGTCACATCTCTACAAAGACTAGCCACAGCATGTGGCAAATCTGTGACCCTGAGTAAGTACTTGCTTCAGTTTTATCATCTACAGATAAGAGGTTTGATAAAGTGCTTATTTGAAAGGACTGTCAAAAGGATAATGATACACGCAAAACAATCTGTAACGGTCAGCTATCCTTGTTACAAAATAGCATTCACAGCTACTGCTTCTGCTATCTGTTAACAGATGTAAGACTGAGAGAAACTGAGGATGCTGAGGAGGTCTGTAAGACACTGTATCAAAGTCTCGGCCTCTCCCAGCCACCCTGCTCCTCCCCTCACCCTTATCCACCATTAGAATTCAAGCAACATGCACAGTCCCGACACTGCAGGGAGTGGCTAACACACACTGTTCCAGAAACAGTCCGAGCATCCTGAGAGGGGCAAACAGGGGAAAAGATGGAAGAGAACATCGGACAACACATTTTTTCCTCCATTTTTCTATGAGGTCGAGAGGGGTGGATCCAAACATCCCAACACGTGTTTATTCTGCCTACTGGGTGCTCAGGGATTGGGAGGAGGACCGTTTAGGAAAGGCAAGAGTTCCAATCTGGGCGCACGGCCTGATAAAGGCCAACGTTCATGCTTCAACCTGGGAATTCCTGTGTTTTCCTTTTCTCTTTGTGTTAAATAAAAGCGTATTTACTAGAGCCAGGGAGATCGCTTAAAGAGCAGAGCACAGGACTAGTACATACTATCCTGATTCCTTCCCCAGCACAGCGTGGCCCTCAAAGCACCCCCAGACTCAGCCTCTGAGCACGACTGGGGCAACCAAAGAACAGCGATGCCTCCAGGCATTGCTGGGGAGGCCCCTATTTAATAATAAAAATAATAATTTGAGGAGACAGGGAACAGTATGGAGTGAAGGTGTTTACTCTGCACACAGTAGCACAACATATGGTTCCCTGAGCACTGCCAGGAGTGACTCCTGAGCACAGAGTCAAGAGTAAGCAATGGCCACTGTCAGGTCTGGCCCAAAGACCAAAATAACAATTTTTAAATAAATGAAAAATACTTAGAAGGTGTACCTATACTACAGCCAGTCAGGAGTGCAACTCCAGTAAGCTTGTGTGAGCACCAGCACTGGAGTGCAAGGCCCAGGGAGTACTGAGAGCACTAGCACAACTACGTGCATGCCGGAGTGTGCAAGCACCACAGCCAAAGCTGGTGAGCCCATCATCGCAACCTCAGCAGAGGGAAGGGAACAAAAAAAGTCACGCTGATGTGCTCTGTCACTGTACCTATTAGGTATGGAAATTGCATTTTACCAGAGGTACGTATGTCCAGGAAATAACAGTACATCTATGGGAGGAACTTAGTTCTCAGGTATGGGGAGACAGTCTTGATCTCTCCGATGATAAAGTTTCTCACTTTAAAGAATCTGCACACTGGGACGAGAGCTATAGAACACTGGGTAGGGCGTTTGCCTTGCACGGGTACTGATCTGGGTTCAATCCCTGACACCCATATAGTTACTCAATCCCCACCAGGAGTGATCCCTGAGTGCAAAGCCAGCTTTAAGCCCTGAGCACTGCCAAGTGTGGCTCAAAGAACAAACAAAAATCTGCACATGTCTCATTAAAAAGTGCACTTTTTAAAGCAGCTGATCTGAGTTTGGTCCCTAGCATAGGGTCCCTAATCCTTATCAGGAGTGATTCCCGAGTAGAGAGCCTGGAGTAATCCCTGAGCCCCATCGGGTGTGACCCCAAAATAAAACCACTTGTGAGCAAATATAAAATCTTATATAATGTTAAAAAAAAACAGGAATGATCATATACATAAAACAAAACCCAAAGTGTTAAAATACTGTATGACTGAAACCCAATGGTAGGGCGTTTGCCTTGCACGCAGCCAACATGGTCGACACGAGTTCGATTCCTCCACCCCTCTTGGAGAGCCCGGCAAGCTACCAAGAGTATCTCGCCCGCACAGCAGAGCCTGCCAAGCTACCCATGATGTATTCGATATGCCAAACACAGTAACAACAAAGTCGCCGATGGAGACGTTACTGGGCCCGCTCGAGCAAATCGATGAACAACAGGAGGACAGTGACAGTGATGACTGAAACCCAATCATGAACAGCTTTGTAATGCTCTATTTCATGGTGATTCAATAAAAATATTTCTAAAAAAGTAAACCCAAAAAAGGACAGTGGTTTACAAAATTATCTTAAAGTTACTTTTTTCCCCATGAAAATGAATTTTCGCTTATTTTTGTCCTGAAAATATCCAGAAATCCCTATATAACATCTGGAACATACATAACCCTAGCAAACAGGAACACCACCACCACAACATTTTGGTGGAATTTGGCTCCAGAACCACATCCGCAATGCTTGGGCTCACCGTCTGGTGCTGAGGATCAAGCCCGGGCTCAGGCACACGAAGCTGGTGTTGCAGCCAGGGGTCTCCCAGTGAGCATGTGATCCCTCCCCCACCTTCCATATCCTAGACTGCTACCCCTTACAACATCTGGGGAAAAACAAAACAAAACAAACCCACGCAGCTACTGCTGCTGTAAGAGCACCTCTCCTCACTACACTTTCCTCACAAGGACCCAGGCTCCAGAAAACCAACAGTAAAAGGACAAGTCTAAGGCAAGCCAAGAAGCCACATCAATAAGACGGCAGCTATCTTCGTCTGCTCCACGCTTGCCACCCGCAGCACTGGCCACGGCCCAAGGAGCTCGGCAGTTCTGAGATGCGCACTTTCCTCCACTTAGATCTGGAGTGTATCGGCTATGGATTATATCCAAGGGTGGCCTTCGAGTAATTTTACCTAAGGAGCCCAGTTTGTGCCTGTTTCGACTTTCGGGTAAATTCCGAGGGTTAGCGCATTGAATGTGTGGGTGCCCCGACTTGCCAGTGAGTCATACTGCTCCCAACGGTGTGATTTTAAAACCACATTTCTGATCAACATTACCAGGAGAACCACAAAGTTACAAGAGATGTGCAGTATCGGCAGTTTTGCCTACAGCCACAGCACCTTTTAGGGGGTGTTTCTCAAGTCTGACAAACTCCTACTTTCCTAGAACCCATCATCCCAGCCTCAGCATCAGTGGCACTCCAGAGAGGTTTTTCCCAATTTCAGCATCAATGGTACCCCAGAGAAGTCTTTCCAAACCCACCCAGGAAGCAATCTTCCCCCCAGGGCTCTCTGCAGAACCAGAATCAAGGATTTGAGGTGGCAGAACTGCTCTGATAAGCAATTCCCGCCCATCAGGACTTTTTTAAAAAAAGACCAGATAGCTGTGGGACCTGGCTGAAGTGCCAGCAAACGGCAGGGAAAGAAAATGCAACGCAACATAGCTAGGAATATTTAGGGAGCCCGAGGAACAGTAGAGCGGGTAAGGGACTTGCTGTGCATGCAGCCAAGCGGGGTTCAATCCCTGCAACCTGTATGGTTCCCTGAGCACCACCAGGAGTGAGCCCCGAGCACAGAGCCAGAAATAAGACCTGAGCACATCTGGGTGCGACCCCCAAACAACACAAAGCTAGAGAAAGTTTCATTTAGGGCCCCAAGGAATTGTGCAGTGGCTCAGAGTGCCTGCCTACAAGGATCTGGCCATGAGTTCACATCCCTGGTATTCAGAGATGAACAAGCCTGACCGACGTTGCCTGTGATCTGGGAACTGCGGCCAGGTGTGTGAGCACCACAGAAAGGGGTGACTCCACTCACCGCAGCTAAAAAGGTGTGTGGCAACCAGAAAGCACGACTCCTGCCTGGAGAGGATGTGAATGAGCAATGTGACAGCCCCAGTGAGCACCCCAAGGAAGAGCACGGCACCTAGCAAGCAAGTGTGCACCACAACTAAACATGGACAGACCTCAGCAACTGTTTACCACCACCACTCCAGCTGATTTCCATGATACCACCAGCTCGCTGCTATGCCCTCGGCTAAAAAACTCCTGCCTCTCTCCGGCCCTGCCCTGTGCGACCCACCGGCTAGACGGCTAGCGTCCTGTGTCCTCTTGGCCTCCTGCGAACACTGCCCTCATCTTACTACACACTAATACCCATCAAAACTAGAAAAGATGCAATTGTGCCATTTTAGACAATGAAATGGATAGGGCACAGGCTCGGTAAACATATGAAGGAAAAACAAAACTCTTTAAGATTTTGTGGCTGATGGTGGAGGGATGGGCACTCGATCATTGTATAACTGAGCCCCAAGCACAAAAATGTGTAAATCTGCCACTGTACCTCATGGTGTTTCACTGATAAAAATCTAAGTAATAATAAAAAAAAGATTTTGTGGCTGAAGAGATAGTACAGAAGGGAGCTAGTCTCCAAGTGGCTGACCCAGGTCATATCCCTGCATAGGGTCTCCTGAGCCGGACAGGAGTGATCCCTGAGCGCTGAGTCAGGAGTAAGCCCGGAGCACTGCCAAGTGTGGCCCCCAAGCACTGGAAAGAAAAAAACAACTGTATGATTTCACTGCAGGGCTGGAGCGATAGCACAGCCGTAGGGCGTTTGCCTTGCACGCAGCCAACATGGCCGACCCGAGTTCGATTCCTCC
>JAOXYA010039130.1:0-12648 GCA_028565675.1 Sorex palustris
TTTGGGGTATCTGGAAGTCTGAAGGCGCCATGAGGCTGCTGATGCACTCGCCTCACAGGTACAGACTGACCTGCTGGAGGCACCATACCCCTCAGTTTGAGCATTTTTAATTTTATTATCTTATGCCTCCCCGCCAACATACATTACACATGGCAGGAGCTCAGGGCTAAGAGAATGAGTGAGATGAATGTTCTAATGTGTCAGAGGGGTCAAAAGGCACATTAGGACAGTTCTTCTGTTTCCATAGAAAATTCTGGTGGGAATCAAATCCACAGTGAAATTGAAATCAGCAGCACAGGAGTGGAAGCTAAATGGATACAACTTGTATAAGGATTTCTGGCCTGGACTCAGAGAATTCCATTCCGTAGAAGTACACATTGAGACAGGTTGCAGTTTCACCCCTCAGAAGTTAAACATTACACAGGTCTCACTCCTTCAAGCATGTGTTCTCCCTCCAACACACATATCCCTCTTTCTGCTCCCCTCCGCTTCAGAGATGCCCGTGTTCTCTCTTGAACACGTATTCCATTCTCTCTGCTCATGTCTCAGTCAATCTTGTTCAATAAAAACTCTCTTGCTTCACTTAAAAATTAAAGAACTGGATGAAACAGTGTAACCATAACTCATAATCTTAATAACCGCACAGTAGTTGAAAGCATGAAAACGAATGCTTGTCCCCATATGGTGGCCATGTCAGGCTCTCAGACAGGTTCCTTTTCTCAGCTTATCTCCCTCCATAATGACAGGAGTGGAGGCTGATTTTCAGCATGCAGATGTGCACTTGGTCTGTGGTCAGCTGGGTAACACCCACCCCCAACCCCCCCACCCCAACCCGACTTCCAGTGCTACTCTCACCCAGCACCTCTGCAGCCACAGAGCTGGTGAAGACTATTGTCACTTTGCATAACAAAAGGGATTGGGGTGTCCTGCATAGAGGGATCTGGAGTGACCCTGCATTTACCCGTGCTGGCCTGGTGTAGTTCCTCTGTGTCCACTCCTCTGCCCTCTCTCTTGCCCCCTCCACTCATGCTCAGTCCCAGGCTCTGTCTCGGGGAGGGTCCACTAAACAAAACCATCCCAGCTGCCTGCCAGGGAGCACGAGCCCAGAGTGGGATTCGTGAGGATGGCAGCACCATGGCTGCCACGGGCAGAGCCCCCACAATCCTTGATGGCAGTGGGTGGCAGCCAAGTTTTAACCTGTCTGAAGAGGGCTCTTCAGGTCCTGGGGTCAAGGGGGCACCCCAGGTTCCTACCTATATCCCAGCCATCCACCGCCAGCTGCTGCCATTTCTTTCCTGAGCAGCCCCGCACCATCCAAAGTGTCATATGGAGGGAAACCTCCCTGAGTGGCAACTGTCTGGAGACCCAGGATGAGGCTGGGGGCAGAGGGGTCCCATGGTCAGGTTCTGTTGGACTGGTGGCTATGGCCCACCTAGATTGTCTGAGCCATGGACAATAGCCATGAATAAAGCCAGGTCACTGCTGCCATCACCACTGGGGTCCAGGGGTCACAGTGCTGCCATCAAGTCCACCTGGACCCACAGGGTGAGGGCATCAGCAGCCTGGTGGTGCCTTCAGGCTTCCTGTTACCCCAAAATCACTGCTGTGCCTCTGATCAGACTCCAACAACTCAGGACCAAGTTTCCCGAGAAATGAAATGGCCAAAAGTAAGGTTCGCAGGAGTCATGCCCACAAACCACCTCTGGCTTAGCTATACGAGCTCTTGTATTGGCCTTGCTTTAGAGACCCATAAATAAATCTCAAAAGAGATGAAAATCTGCAGTTAATCTCAGACCCGCACAAGGCTGAACAAACTGTGTTACATCAGAGCAGGGCAGGTCAGCCAAGTACCTGCCCAGACAACCAGACAATGTCCCCAGCAACCACTTGCTCCCACAATCCCAAATCACCCCCATACCCCTGGCCAGACACTACTGTCTCAGGATGGACCTCACCGAAATAGTAACCTGCTGAAAATTCGGGCATACGGGTTTTGTGACTGAAATCTCCAAGCTTTCTCAGACTCAAGATGGGCTACCTCCCCCCACCTCCCTATACTTATGGAAGCCCCAGCAGTCACATCCATACCCCAAAGCCACTACTTAGTGAAATAAAGCTACTCCAGCTATACCTTTCCAATAAAAATACTGAGCACCCTGAACAAACACAATGACCTCTTAGTACCTGTATTGCAGACCATATGCACAAAAGGAGAGAGAGAGAGAAAGAGAGAGAGAGAGAAAGAAAGGTGCAAAGGTGCCTGCCCATAGAGGAAAGCAGAGGCAGGGGGTGTCAGGAAGAAAACGGGGACATTGGGATTGGGTCTGGGAAATGTACACCAGTGGAGGGATGGGTGTTGGGACATTGTATGACTGAAACCCAATCATTAACAGTTTTGTGATGGTCCATCTCATGGTGATTCAATAAAATAATAAATTTTAAAAATCATTTGGCTTTTTATTGGGAATGCTTTTATTAGATTTGGGGCTGTAGAATTTTCATCGTCTCAGACCCTCTCATGTAAGGACACAGCATGTCTTTCCATCTATATAAATCTTTAACTCAGTAGTTTAGATTTTTTTTCTTCATGTTATGTTGGACTTTCAACAGATGTTTCAATGTGGGGACTATTAGAATAAGTAGGATATTTTCCTCTATTTCTAAGTGATTTCAACATACATAGAGAAAATATTTATTTTTACATTATTTAGAAACATCATTTTATTTAACTATCCTTATTTATAGTGGTTTATGGGTTTTTTTCCAAGTATATAATTTATACTTATAAGGAACTTGTTTCTTCTTTGCTGACATTATTATCCCATCTTTCTTCCTTTTTCTTTCTTTTTTTGAAATTTATTGGAAAATAGAAGGTAAAGGAAGAGAAAGTTCCCAGCCAGGAGGGAACTTAGTCTAGGACTGACCTATCCCCCTAATCTTGCTCATATCTAATTTTACTGGCTGGTGCTGCCAGAGTAACGTTGGCAGGTGTACTGGTAGGCATCCCTCTCTTAGACCCTACAGCAGTGGAAGTCAGCATTTTGCAATCAGCAGGAGGGGACCGTAGTCTCACAGAGATGGTTAACATGTGGGAGATTCTTCATTTGGAGCATTTTGAACTGGGTCAGCACTCGTGAGAAGTTTGTCAGGAGTGATTGACCTAGAGGCAGGAGCTAAGAGAGCAGACAAACAACCTGAACGTTAATTTATTTTTTTGTTTAGCTTTGGGCCCACACCCAGTGATGTCCATAGCTTACTCCTGGCTGCGCTCAAGGGCCACTTCTGGCAGGACTCAGGGACCATACGCAGTGCCTGGGATCCAATCCAAGTCATGAGTTCATAAGGCAAGTGCCCTACCTACTATCTCTCCAGCCCCGACATTAAAATATTTAATCAAGCTTGACTGAACACATTCTCTTCCATTTTTAGTATTTGGGCCACCAAAGCAAGCACTGCACACATCTTTTCCAGGAACTTTCCTGAGTACGGAGGACCCACCGCAGACAATCCCAATCAAACTCCTGCCCTCCCTTAGAACTCAGCTCACTGAGGGGCTGGAGAGATAGTATGGTGGGTAGGATGCTGGCCTTGCACACAACTGACCTAGGTTTAATTCCTGGCACTACATATGATCCCCCAAGCCCAGCCAGGAGTAAGCCCTGAGCACTGCCGGGTGTGACCAGGAAAAAAATAAAAGTTCTGGTCAACTGCCAATAGCTGATTCACTTTACTAGAAAAGTAAAAGCCTTTCTGTGTGGTGAAGTACACTGCAATTCATATGCTAATATAAATTAAGCATATATAAATTAAGACTGGCCCAAATTTTTTATCATTTACTTCACATATATACATTTTAATGGATTCGATCTTACCATTTTTCCTTTGCATTATCATTCTAGGTGTTTTGCAATATATTCTTTCCTTAAAAAGAAATCAAAGCATGTCCAAAAATTCAACCCTGGAGGCCTCATAAATCCAACAGTGGGAGAAACCCTCTGCCCGGAGCACAGCTGGTCATCACATGCTCTTAGGGAAAGCTGACCCGACTGCAGGTAGGCCTTCCTTGTGTCCAGAACCTTCGCAGCTGACCCGACTGCAGGTAGGCCTTCCTTGCGTCCAGAATCTCTAGAGCAGGTGTTGATTTTTTTCTTTTTGTCTCCCTTAATGCCAAACCAAAATAAACGACAAGTAAATGCCAATCAGGCTGAGTCAAATGTACATCTTGAGCATACTGACTTTTTCTACCTTTCCACGGTAAAGGAATTTCCTGTCCTCAGGCAGGCAGAAAAACATCAGATGGATCACAATTTCCCTTTTGGATATTTTGTTTGGGCTGGAGCGATAGCACAGCGGTAAGGTGTTTGCCTTGCATGCAGCCAATATGGCCGACCCGAGTTCGATTCCTCCGCCCCTCTCGGCGAGCCCGGCAAGCTGCCGACAGTATCTCGCCCGCACGGCAGAGCCTGGCAAGCTCCCCGTGACGTATTCGATATGCCAAACACAGTAACAAGTGTCACGATGGAGACGTTACTGAGCCCGCTCGAGCAAATCGATGAACAACGGGAGGACCATGACCATTTGGTTCGGTGTTTGGCTTGGAGGCCACACTCAGTAGTACTTAGGGCTTACTCCTGCCTCTGTGCCCACATTTAGGTTAGAGAGGTAGAGATTTTAGGTCAGTCCTGGGGTCCTGGGCATTCCAGAGTTCTTAGAACGCTCAGTCTCTTTGGTGAGTATGATTTATGGGACAGTGGGGTGATGCTTTTGGAAGCATAGCCACCCTGAATAAGGTACTTCTGCATGTATTTTACCTATGGAGGCCGACAAATCACCCCAAAAATGTGCAGCTTAACAGTCTGGTAGTTCACCACCCTAAAAACTATTTTGATTCAATCATAATGAAAATTAGCAGATTAGAAATAGAAAATATGCATCACAGGCCAGAGCAATAGTACAGAGGGGAGGGTGTTTGCCTTGCATGTGACTGACACAGGTTCAGTCCCCAGCATCCCGTATGGTCTCCAAGTACTGCCAGGAGTGATTCTTGAGTGCAGACCCAGGGGTAATCCCTGTGTATCGCTGGGTATGACCCAATAAGGAGAAAAGGAAAATACCATCATATAGATTATTCTCCAAATTAAGTAAAAGTCCTAGACATTTCCTTTTAACTAAAGTGAGCCACGATGTTTGATCAGAAAATCCTGCCTCCCATGTTTTATGCAAGATCACTATTGGCTGTGACACTCCATGGCACTCAGGCACGTGGTTTTTGGTTTTCTCTGAGTGTTTCTGCTGTTTTCCAGAGAGATCACACTGCAGAAACACACCGGCCAACACTGGGCTCCAGCTGGTCCCTAGAGGGAGGGGGTGACGGTCAGTTATAAGTCCATAGGGGCTGCTGTTCTCTCACACCTCACAGCTCACCTGGGGAGGCCACATGTCCACACTTCCTCAGGCACCACCTGAACCCCCAGTCCTCGCAGGTGGTTGGCTTGAGACCTCGGTTTCCTGTCACATGTCCTTAGCCTTGGACAGACTCACAGCAGAGCAGCTGGCTCCCGTGAGCGTGACAAGAAGAGTCACAGAGAGGTTAGGCATGGCAAGAGTCACAGCCTCCTGATGGCCTCATCTGAGCCCCCTGGAGGTCACTGCACCAGGGTCAGCAAGGGCCCTGAGAGATGTGGGGAACCCCAGACCTGCGTCTCCAGGGCAGACGGTCAAGCCCCAGCTCAGAGATTAGTGTCCTGTTGAGTCACTGGAGCTCTGGCACACTCAACCGTCCTCACTAGGGATGGGAAAATGACAGCATGTGGAGGCATCGCTGGTTTCCCACGCTGGGTGGATGGAACTGCACCCAGCCCTGCTGTCCTGCTGGGTGGATGGACCTGCACCCAACCCTGCTGCCCCACTGGGTGGATGGACCTGCACCCAACCCTGCTGTCCCTCTGGGTGGATGGACCTACACTTAGCCCCACTGCCCCACTGGATTACTGGACCTGCACGCGGGAGTCCCTACTCATCAGCGAGCAGCAGTGAGTTCTGCTTCTGCCACCAGATCACCGACAATAGGCCACTGGCCTTCCGGCCCTTTGCAGCACCTCTCCTGAGAGCTCCTCTGTACAGACTGGATCCCAAGGGAGCATGACTGTGGGGTTGAAGCAGTGTTTGTTGGAGCACAGGGCTCCTGCCTGAACTGTCCAGTAGGGTCCAGGGCCTCTGCCTGGTGGAAAAGGGCTTCCCCAGGTTGACACACCATGCCCTTGGACAGGAGCCTCTAAATCTCTCGCCCCATTTCCTCGCTTTCCCATTCCTTTTTTTATTGAGGGGGTAGGGGGAGGGTCACACCCAGCAATGCTCAGGGCTTACTCCTGGCTCAGCACTCAGGAATCACCCTGGGTGTGCTTAGGGGACCATATGGGGTGTGGGGTGCTGGGGATCGAACCCGGATCGACCACATGCAAAGCGTCTTACTACCATGTCACCACCAGTTTTGGAGGTGGTTGGTCACTTGGTCCAGGAGCTGTAGATCTGGAACAATTTTGTGGCTTGGCAGTTTGATGAGGTTCGTTGTATCTCTGGCCCCTCCCCTTCCTTCCAACTGCTCTCTGGCCCCCTCTCAATGGCCTCTGCCTTCACCAGACAGATGATGCGCAGCAGGCAATTCCTCAGGGCCCCAAGGCATCGCCAGCAAGCATCATACCTGCCAGCGAGAAGCGAGTGGGTCTTTCTCAGTCCTCAAACAACCACATTCCCTCTGGCTGCACTGTCCTGCGACGCTGCACCAGGCCAGCCAGCACACTCAGGCCAGAGAAAGAAATGAAGTGGTCCACATCGAAAGAAAACTTACACTCTTGAAGCCAGGGGAGTGCACAGGCCTTGCACGCAGCCAACCCAGGTTTGATCCCCGGCATCCCATATGGTCCCCTGAACACCGCCAGCAGAGCCAGGAGTCAGCCCTGAATGCTGCCTGTTGTGGCTCTTTTACAGATGACATGACCATTATGTAGCACGTGGAGTGCACAGAGGAGCTCCTGGGCCAGTCAGTGAGTTTGCTGGCAAGGCCCCAGGCTGCAGAATGGATAGGAAACATCAAGTGTATTTTTGTCTGCTAATAGCAGAGACAGCAATGGAAAGTAAGAGATAATACCACTTAGAGGATAAACATGGCATCAGGGATCGGCATGTCGGAGACTCTGCTGAGAGAAACTACAGACCTCAGCCTGGGTGCCGTGGCCAATCTGGGCTTCAGAGTCCGTTAAAAAGTGTCCGGGGGGAGGGAGTTTGCCTTGCATATGGCTGACCTGGGTTTGATTGCAGGCATCCCATAGGGTCCCTGAGCACTGCCAGGAGTGAACCCTGAGCACCAAGCCAGGAGTAAGTCCTGGGTGTGAGCCTAAAACCAAAATAAATATATTTTTAATATGTCCAGTGCCTGTTCCCCTAAATTTATCCACAGTCTCAGCACCATCCCAGTCAGTCCTCTAAGGCATTTGGTGTAAGAAGTAACAAACATTATTGAAATCCGTATGGAAACTCAAAAGAACCTACAACAGCCAAAACAACCTAGGAAAGGAAGAGTCTTTCTGTGGTACTAGGAAAATCTCCCTTCTATCCACTGAGTTATAAAACTGCAGTAACCAAAAGAATGAAGTTCATGGGGCTGGATGGATAGCACAGCGGGTAGGGCCTTTGCCTTGCACATGGTCAACCCATCACATTCGACTCCCAGCATCCCACATGGTCCCCCAAGCACCACCAGGAATAATTCCTGAGTGCAGAGCTAGGAGAAACCCCTGAGCATCGCCGGGTGTGACCCAAAATGATAGAGAAAATACAAACAAACCAAAAGAGTGAAGTTCCAGTATGAAGCTAGAGGAAAGATGGTACAAGGGTCAACCATTACAGATAGCGCCCCCCCCTCCAGGGCACGTTCAGGAGTGACCCTGGACATAGGAGGATGTCCTGAGCACTGCCCCAAAATTAAACAAATCCCCTTACCAACAAAAAAAGAGAAGAAAAGCAAGGATGAAGGCTTCCATGGGTAATTCAGCTTCCAGAAGGCCACACAGCCAACCAAGGGAAAGATGGTCTTCTCAAGAAATGGAACGGGGATTGGAGCAATAGCACAGCGGGTAGGGCATTTGCTTTGCACAAGGCTGACCCAGGTTCGATTCCCAGCATCCCATATGGTCCCCCGAGCACTGCCAGGAGTAATTCCTGAGTGCATGAACCAAAAAAAAAGAAACAGAACAGGAACAGCTGGGTGTCTTTATATCCAAAACAATTCACTGCGGGCCAAGAAACACCAACCTCAGAGAAATGAAATTCTGCCGTTGCAGCAGCACAATGGGTAGGATGGGATGTGAACGTGGACATACTGTTTGGTGTCACTCACAGGGCAAATGGAGGAAATCAACAGAATAGTAAAAATCAATTTCTGGACTGTGGGGAAAAAAAGAAGGACACATCTCTTGGCTTGGGAACCTGTCTTCTTAAAATAAAATGGCTGTTGAAATGTTGGTGATGCAAGTGTACCTAAAAGGCTGTCTCAGTGACCCAGTGATCCAAGTTCTAATGGCAGACTGGGCCAGCAGGTCCTAGACTGGCTTTGCCAAGTGGTGGACATACTGTTCAGGAAGATCATGCCGTAAAGAGCAGCTGTGACGACTTCCATGTCTTGTCAATCTTCCCAAGTCAGCGTTTGGAGATTTCATCAAAATGTCAGGGTTTGGGGGGCCGGAGTGATAGCACAGCGCGTAGGGCATTTGCCTTGCATGCAGCCAACCTGGGTTTGATTTCCAGCATCCCACATGGCCCCCTGAGCACTGCCAGGAGTAATTCCTGAGTGCAGAGCCAGGAGTAACCCCTGTGCATTTCCAGGTGTGACCCAAAAAGTAAAATAAAATAAAATAAAATAAATAAAAATAAGGACAGGTTGATCCCCCCTCCCGCCTTTTCTGTTTTTTGGGTCACACCTGGTGATGAACAGGGGTTACTCCTGGCTCACGCACTCAGGAAATACTCCTGGTTATGCTCAAGGGACCATATTGGATTCTGGGAATCAAAGCAGGTCCACCACATGCAAGGCAAATGCCCTACCCACTGTGCTATCACTCCAACCCCTTGATTCGCCCTTTTGCCCTAAGGCTCAGCTGCTCACAGTCACTCTGATACTCTCTGATGTATAAAAAAGCTCAGCTCCAAAAGCAGTCTCAGTTAGAACAAGGAGCAACTGAAATCTTCCCAGTCTACCAGCTGAAACCTCTGAGGCCTTCTCTGAATGGTGCCCACAGAGTCTTCTTTTTGCCTGAAGGTATAGCAGCCTGCCGCTCACCAGACACCTTCTGATCTAGAAAAGTCTCAGCTCCACAACTAATATCAGAAACAACAACCAGGAGCTGAATCTTCCTACCTGGGACCAGTTTGGGACCAGGCTGAAAACACTGGGTATTCTCAGAACTGGGGGAGGGTGGGGGTCAGGCTGAGTACTCCCCCCCCTACAGACATCCCTTTTCCCCTTTTTTTTTTCTATTTTACACACCCCTTTTCCAACCAGGTTCTCCCTCCTTCATAACTCTACCCACAATCACCATTTTTTTTTTGCAGAGTGAAGACCTAGCTCCACAACTTCTTTCTAGAATAACGTAGTGCTGCTGAATCTTCCCAGGTAGACTAGTCAAGATTGAGGATTCTAGGCGCTTCTTGCAATGGTAGTAGTCTGGTTTGCTTTTCTGCTTGTAGCAGCAGCTTATAGCTACCCTCTGACAGAAGAATGGCCTAAATCTACCAGTGGACCTCATCAAACTGTCTGGCCACCAAACTCTCCCAGATCTATAGCTCCCGGGTCATATAGTTATAGAACTACAGTTCCTGGGAATTAATAAATACTTCCACAAGAAATAATTAAAAAAACAAAAACAAAACCCTTTCTGTCAAATTTATAATTAAAAAAATCAAACATTTTCCCCATATATATTTAATGATAATTAAATGTACTATCTGCACATTCAATGTATTGATATTTTTTACATTATAATGTTTAATGTTTAGCTTTGTAAGATTAATTTTTAGCAAGCTTAATTAACCTTATACTTGCTCTGTATTTGAAATGTGAATCATAAAACATGCCCCAAGTGAGTTTGAAATTTTTAATAAAATAATCTTCATAATCAAACTTTTCTTGAATTATTATTGACTAATAAATTTGAAAAATTGATTATGAACTTTAATTTTCAAAATCAGGTCATGTAGGGCTGGAGCGATAGCACAGTGGGTAGGGCATTTGCTTTGCACGTGGCTGACATGGCGAACTCTAGTTCGATTCCTCCGTCCCTCTCAGAGAGCCCAGCAAGCTACCAAGAGTATCCCGCCCCCACGGCAAAGCCTGGCAAGCTACCTGTGAAGTATTCGATATGCCAAACACAGTAACAAGTCTCAGAAGGTTACTGGGCCCGATTGAGCAAATTGATGAACAACAAGAGGACAGTGACAGTGACACTGACAGTAGTGATAGTAAGTGCATTAAGCATGTACCTTGTATGTGGCTGCTCCCAGTTTGAGCCCCAGAAAAGCAAATGACCCCTAATCACTGATAGGAGACATTCTTGAACAGAGTATTTTGTCTGGTTTATTAGTCTAATGATTAGAGTGGAGTATTAAAATCGCCCAGTACTATTTGAATGGCATAATTGTGTCTCATCAGTTCTATTAGAAATTGTTCTATAACCTTCATTGTCCTTTCATTCATGCATTTATAGATGAGAATTATATATTCTTCACCTATAGATACCATAGTCAGTGAGAAACCTGCAATCCTCCTTGATGGCTGTTGTCAGTTTGGGCCTGGGTCTGGAGGCATTTACTATAAAGCTCCATCTCAGGTGGGCTTGTAGAAGTGCAAGTCAGGTGTGCTGGTTCTGCTTGGTTCCTGGTCTAAGGATGGGGAACTGACTGAGGGACCCAATTCAGCTGACCTGGTTCTAGGCTCAGGATAGTACAGTCTCTGATGGTTGAAGGCTTCACTTTGGCTGGTTCTAGAGCCAGGATAAGGTGGGCTGATCTTCTCTGGCATGACTCCTCTTCTCTGGCATATTAGACACCAGGATATGCTTGATAGCAACTGTGTACAAATTCAATTCTGCCACTGAGGACTACCATATCTTCATTTATTTTCAACTGATGGGCCCTTGTTTCATTTGAACATTTTGAGGAATTTCCATAATGACTTCAACAGTTTAGGACAGAAATCCAACAATAGATTTTCTTATTCTATATCCTCCTTACCACCTTTTATTTCGTTTTGCTTGTTTTGTTTGGGGACCCTACCTGGCAGTTGTCAGGTCTTATTCCTGGCTCTGCATTCAGGGGTTACTCCTGATAGTCTCAGTGGCCATATGGGGTTCCAGAGATCAAATCCACATGCATGCAAGGCAAACACACTACCCACTGTACTCTGGCGAACTATCTTTTATTTTGGATGATGGACTTTTCTTAAAATGTAAGGGAACATATATAATAATTTCAATTACTTTAATTTGAATTTTTCTAATTCTATGAGATGATAGTCATCTTTTCTTGTGCCTATTGGACATCTTCATGACTTATATAAGTGAATTTTGCCCAATATTTTTTTTTAAATTTTGTTAGTGAAACTCTATGAGGAACAGACTTACAAATTTTTGTGCTTGGGTTTCAGTTATACAATGATCGAGTACCCATCCGTCCACCAGTATCCATTCTCCACCACCACTGATCCCAGTATCCCTCCCAGAATCACCTTACCTTCACCTCACCCCATCACACCCTGCCTCTGTGACAAAATTTTGCCCAATTTTAAAGTAGATTTATTTTCATTTTCATATTAGTTCTTTATATATTTTGGAATTAATAATTTGTAAACATCTTCCTTCAGAATATTTCTGTTCACTTCAATGTAAGTTCATCTCATTACAAAGTAGCTTTTTAGTTTGCTATACTTCCATTTGTTTACTTTTATGTTGCTTCCCCTGTTGTTGAACTTGAGTCTTTCAAATGTATCTTAGGTCAATGGTAGCAACTTTATCAAATGTACTTTCTTTTAAGTGTTTTGTAGTTTCATGTCTTACATGAAATGTTTACCTTTTTAAAACTATTTTTAACTACTTTTTCTACTGTTTCATAATTTTCTTTTGTAATTAATTTTTATTTCAGTATCCCAGTTTTCAATACTAATGAACAATCATTTATAGTTGCAGAGCTCTTGCACCTATTCCTCCTTCAGTATTTCAAAATTCCTCTATCACTAATGCATGGTCTCTTCCCTGTCTCAGCCCTTAGTAATCTCAGTTCATAATTTTATTAACCACTTCTCAAGGTTAATTTTCAGTGGGCATTTTCTAATCCCATTCTCTGTAACTATATATATTTCTGCATATAATAAGATCTTTGGCATTTATCTTTTACTTTCTTATTCACTTTACTCAGCAGAATACCTTTCACTATTCCAAGCTGCAACTTTTCCAAGTTCACCTTTCCAAGTTGCAGCAAATTGTAAGACATCTTACTCATAACTCTACAGTATTCCATTGTGCATATGTACCACAATTTCTTTATCCACTCACTTGTCATTTGATATAGACTGACATTTTTGTATTTCTGGGGTAGATGCAG
>JAOXYA010039146.1:0-12648 GCA_028565675.1 Sorex palustris
CCAATGGAGACGTTACTGGGCCCGCTCGAGCAAATCGATGATCAACGGGAGGGCCTTTACTTTACTTTACTTTGCCCTCTTAGAGTTATGAAGTTTTTTAGTTTGCCTTTGTTTCTAGAGACATGTAAAGAATTGATATTATTTTTTTTAAATGTTTGGAATTTCATTAAATTCATCAGTAGACCCATCTAGGTATGTTGCTTTATTAATTTTATTTTGGTAATGGTTTTTGGCCTATTCAGTAGTTTCATTGTTCCTTGAGTATTGTAGTAATTTGTCCTAGTCATACTTTACAGTTTTGTGGAAATGGATCTTCTAAATAATGTTTATTTTACTATCTTTTACGATTTGAAATAATGGACATCTTTTCTCATAGTAGTAATTTGTGTCTTTTTTTTTTCTTGATTGTATAATTAAAGATAATCGGTTTTATTTCAGATAGCTATGGTTTTGTTTTGTTTTTGCTTTTTGGGTTCCACCTAGCGATGTTCAGGGGTTACTCCTGGCTCTGCACTTAGGAATTATTCCTGGCAGTGCTTAGGGGACCCTATGGGATGCTGAGGATTGAATACAAGGGCACTTGCCTTGGATAGTCCACCCGCTGGACTATTACTCTGGCTCCAGAGACCAGGTTTTGGTTTCATTGCCTTTCTCTTTTCAATTTTTTTTTTTAATTCTCTGGTTGCTTCATACTTAAATTACTCTTTCTCCAGAAAATTAATCTTTTTTTAAAGTTTTTCTTTGACTGCACCACACAAATTTTGATATTTGGCTGTTATTTTCATTTAGTTCGCTGTATTTTAAAACCTACCTTAAGATTCTCCTGACCTATGTGTTATTTAGAAATGTGGTGTTTACTCCAAATATTTTGGGATTTTCCATATATCTTTCTCTTCTAGATTAATTCCACTGAGATCTGAGAGAATACTTTCAACTATTTTTCAGTCAACATGTGTTCAGTGATCTGTACTGGTGAATGTTGCTGTTTGAGCTTGAGAAGAATATGTGTTATGCTGTGTTAGATAAATATTCAATAAATGTTAACAGCACCATCCATTTGATTGATGGTGCTGTTCAATTAAACTATATTCATAGTGAGTATCTGCCTTCTGGATCTGTCTGTCATGGCTGGAGGGATGTTGATGTCTTCACTTATAATGGTATATTTGTCTTTCTTTTTGTAGTTCTGTCAGATTTTCACCTCAAGTATTTTGACACGTTTTTGGAACCTGAAGACACATTCAATATTGTTATATCTTCTTGGAAAATTGACACTCTCCACCCCTGTTATATAATGCTCCCTTTGCCCACCCAGTGATTTTCTTTGTGCTTAAGTCTTTTCCAGGTATTATTATGGTTATTCAAGTTTTCCTTTGAAAGCAGGGTATAGTTTTCTCCATTTCTTTGTCATCTGTGTCTTTGTATTTATAGATGTCTTTTTTTATAACTTTTATTTCATTGCACTTGTTCTTTGGTTGTTTTCTCTTTCTACCTTCTCTGATTTGAAATGGCGACTCAGTGTTGATTTCATTTTCTCTCCGTATATTAATTATACTTCTTTTCAGTGTTTCATTGAATACGTTGTTGGGGCCAGAGAGATAGTACAGAAGTTAGGGCACTTGCCTTGCATGCATCCAACCCAGTTTTCATGTCTAGCATGCTCTGTGGTTTCCTGGGCCCCTCCAGAAGTGACCTCTGAGTTAGGAGTAAACCCTGAGCACCAGTGAGTGTGGCCCCAAAACAAAAAACAAACATACAACAACAACAAAAAAAGGTATTGATTATCCCAGTGTTTGCAGTACTTTTACAGCTAACAAATTCAGTTTTATATAACAGAAACATGCTATTTCACAGGGTAATCTAGTATTTATCCAGGTTTCCAAATTCTTCTACCATCCCATAAGACATTGCTCTCATTCATTTTATCTTTTTATATACTCTTATCCTCTGATATGTTGTTGATGTTGTTATTAATCTAGTTCACTTGGAAAGAAAACACAGGTTTTTTATTTTATCATCTTCCAATTGTTTGATTTCTCTTTGTATAGATCCAGGTTTCTGATCTATATCGACGTTTTGCGTAGAACCCCTTTTAACATTAATTAAGTCAGGTCAATTGATGATAATTGTAATTAGTTTATGTTTTAGAAAATATTATTTAGTTTTGAAGCATAATTTCACTGGATACAGAACTTTAGGTTGGTTTTAACATTTTAAAGTTTTCTGCCCTTTTCCTGGTTTTATGGTTTCAGGTTAAATGTCTAAAATAATTCTTATTTATTTCTCTAGAGCAGGGATGGGGAACATTATTTCTGGGAAGGGCCATTTGGATATTTATTGCCTCACTTGTGGGGCATATAGTACAGGCAGATAGCTGCACAGCCAGCTTATGCAGCATGTTGGCCCCGTCATGAACCATGGCCAGAACACATGATTTTGAAGATGTTCTATAGCATCATGCCTGCTGCTGTTTCCCTACGACCACTCTGTAAAGAAGGAACATTTCCTGCTGGCTCCTCCCGAGATTTCCGTTGTGCTTTGGTTTTCTGCAGTTCGAATGTGGTACTACAGACCTGGGCGTATAACATATCTTGGTATTTATCATTCTTAGTTCTCTCAGCCCTATGTGGTGTTTGATATCTGTCATTAGTTTTGAAAATTTTCTAGCCTTTACTTCAAATAGTTTTATATGTTATGGTAGTTCTGCATGTCTCTTAGTTTTTGTAATTTTCTCATAATCCTCTGATAACTTTTTTTTATAAAATGCGCCCCCCCCCCCTTTTATTTGAGAACCTATTGGTATGGTGGCAAATCTTCAAGCTCACTAGTTTTTCCTAGGTACATTAGTCATCTGTCTTGTATGTTGTCTGTGTTCCCTATTCCTATAATTTATTGTTCATAGTTATTTTTTTGTTTTGTTTCGGGCCCATACCTAGCTATACTCAGATCACTACAGGAGAGTTGAGGGGACCACATTGGGATTAAACCTGCACTGGCTGTGTGCAAGGCAAACACCTTATCTGCTGTACTGTCCTTCCAGCCCCATTTAAAATTCATTGATCCAAATTTTTTGACTGATAATTCTAAAAAAAATGTGGCATACCTGAGGCATATCTGGTATGTTTACTTTGTCTTTTCAGTGTGTTCTTTCATGCCTTTCAGCGTGATTTTTTTGGCTTTTGTGGGAAATTGATAGTCTATATAAGGTAATAGGAACTGAGGTGAACAGGTCAAATTTTTTTAAATTTAGATTTTAATCACTTATTTATAATTTTACATAACTGTTGCATTTGGAGATGTTCGTTCATTAAGAGCAAATGGAATGTCAGAAACGAGTCCGTTTCTTATAAACATTGTCTTCGTGAGATTCAGCTGTAGTCTGACCTTTCCACACTCATGGTCCAAGTCTGCCAACATTTCTTCCACTTGGTAAATGTTTGATGTTATTAGAACGATGTCATGAGCGAAGCGGAGGTGATGTAGTTGCTGACCATCTGTCTTCACTCCCATTCCTACCCATTCCAGTTGTCACATGGTGTTCTTGAGGGTGGCATGGAAGAGTTTTGGTGAGATGGTATCACCCTGCCGAACCCCTCTCAAGGTCGATGATCACTTCCTTGTAGAATGGTGAGATCCTGGTATTAAATCTGTAATATAGCTCACGGAGGATCCTGATGTGTTGAGTTTGAACGCCCTGTTTGGCTAGTGCCCCGATGACCGCTTCAGTCTCAACAGAATTAAAGGCCTTCTTTAAATCAATGAACGTTAGGCAGGGTGGCATCTTGAACTTCCGAGAAACCTCAATGAGCTTGGTTATTGTGTAGATATGGTTGATCGTGCTGAATTCTTTGCGGAACCTGTTGCTCGCATGGTTGTCCTTCATCTAGTGTTCTGCCAATCCTATTCAGGATGACTCGAGTGAACAGCTTGTAGGCGACAGACAACAGGCAGATCAGGCGATAGTTGCCAATGTCGTGGATGTCTCCCTTCTTGTACAGTAGTACAGTCCCATTGGTCTTCCATTGGGATGGAACCTTGCATTCATGTACCTGTAGGTAGCATGTGAAGAGCCGAGCCAGTGTATTAATGAGTACTGAGGGCAGGTTCTTCAGGTGTTCGGGTCTGACCTTTTCTGGGCTGTTCACTTCTTTACCAACAATATGGCGTGTCGGATTTTGGAAGGGAGAACTTTGGGAATGACATATCTATCCTGTGGAATTTGGTATGTGGGCAGGTGGACATGGCTATTGAAAAGATCCAAGTAGAAGTCATGAATAATCTCCATTGCCCTTCTGGAAGATGTGATATATCCATCAGGATGTCGGAGGTCAGTCATCTTGGTCTTGTAGTTGGTGAAGGACAGGCGGGCGTTGTGAATGCTCTTCCCTGCTTCTGCAGCATCTGCAAGCACTGCTGCTCTTCTCTCTTTGAGGTCTTCCTTTATGGCTTCTCTGCACTGCTTTGTGAGCTTGGACGTTCGCTTGTGGTTGCCTGAGGCTTGTGCCAAGCCACGTTGGCGAATGAGCTTGAGAGGTTTTGGAGACAGGCGCCTTTTTGTAGCTATCTCTCGGCGTTCTTTGCACAATAATGGAGGTGCTGAACCAATTGATCATATTCCTCGTCACTGTTGTCAATGACAGCTTCTTCACATGTTGCCCAATAGTGCCAAAGAGCTCCCAGTTAATGGGAGTTCTGGGAGTTCTCTCTTTAAACTTTGCAGCCCTTTCTCCCTACTCTGTGAAGTAGAATTTTGCACAAAGAAGATGGTGGTCCAATCCCGTTTGGAATTTTGGGACTACAGTGACATTGGTCATACAATACCATTGATTGAATATGATGTAGTCAATTTCATTGTGGAACCGTTCACCAGGAGACTCCCATGTCCAACGTTTAGATTCGACCATCTGGAATTGTTCGTTACCATGGATGGTCTCGGTCGACATGATGAACTCAGATAGTCTCTCACCCTGTTCGTTCCATTCTAGGCCATGCGTCCCGATGTGGAGTTCTTCGGCTGATCTTCTAGGTCCCATCTTGGCATTAAAATCACCCACAATGATCTTGTAGAAGGTGTGGTCTTCTTTACAGAACTTCTCCAGCTCCATTCTCAATTTCTCCTTCATCATAATTGGATGTTGGTACGTAGACCACAAAGATAGAAACTGCCAGCAGTGAGCCACAACTATTCAACTATAATTGTCCAATTTGGGTTGTTAGGCATTTGAATGAAACAATGCTTATGACCAAGTTCATGTTGACAAGGACCCTGACACCACCGATGCCTCTTTTATCACATATTCTGAGGAACAGTTCTTCCCCAGTGTCAAAAATGACATGATGTTAAAAAAAAAATTGCGTGATGTGATTGGTGCCTTCTTGTCTCCATCAGACCAATGATGTTGTAGTTGATCTTTCGCGCTTGCACTATCAGGTCCTCAATGGATGCATCCGATGGCAGTGTACGTGCATTGAAAGTACAGACAATCATTTTTGTCTTTCTTCGTTGTGGCAGCCTAGGTCAACCCTGAGGTTTTATCAGCCTCTCCTTCCTCATCCTTTTTAACGCTGCCGTATCGGTGGCTCTTTCAGGGTCAGGGGAATGAGGCCCATTGTATTTACTGCATATCGAATATACCACATATAGCTTGCCAGGCTCTGCCGTGCGGGTGGAAAACTCAGTAGCTTGCCAGGCTCTCCTAGAGGGATAGAGGCTTTTAGGGCGGCCTTGAATCATCCTTGCAGGTGTTCCCATGGTTTAAACCATATTTCAACACAATCAAATATGATGCAGTAATCTTTTATTAAGTGTTTTCATGCAGTCCAGGAAGCATCCTGCAGCATGTTGGCAGCCGGGTACTGGAGGTAGTGGAGGTAATGAAGGTCTGCCGGGCTGCTGGGAACAGGCAGAAGATCTCTGTTCCCGGGTCCATTTAGGCTGGAGTCCGAGGTCACAGAGTTTTGCTACCCTCGCTCTGTGGGGCTTCACTCGTGCATGAGTCTCAGTCTGAATGTCCAGAAAGCATCCTAGAGTGTGTCGGTGGCTGCGTACTAGAGGAAGTGGAGGTAATGGAGGTCTGCCGGGCTGCTGGGAGCAGGCAGAGGATCTCTGCTTCCGGGTCCATTGATCCTGGTGTCCGAGGTCACAGTGTTCTGCTTTCCTCGCTCTGTGGGGCTTCACTCGTGCATGAGTCTCAGTCTGAGTGTCCAGAACGTGTTGGCGGCCGGATAGTGGAGGTAGTGGAGATAGTGGAATCTTAACTGAATCTTAACTTATTTTAAAGATTTCCAATAGCACTTGTAATAAAGTTGAGTCTGATTCAATACTGACATATTAAATAATCAAGCATACCTTACCAGGCTCTTCTGTGTGGGTGGGATACTCTCGGTACCTTGCCTGGCTCTCAGAGAGGGATGGAGGAATCGACCCTGAGTCGGCTGTGTGGAAGGCAAATGTCCTACCCGCTGTGCTATGTTCCAGCCTCCTAGAACTATAAAGGGATACAAAGATTCAATATGCCAAAAACAGTAACAAGTCTCATAATGGAGACATTACTGTTGCCCGCTTAAGCAACTAGATGAACTGACAGATGACCGTGCTACAAGTGCTTATTCAATATCCAAAAGCTAAAAACATCTGACTCTTACATGCTTTTGAGTCTCAAGTCAACCACCCCTTGCCTTGATCATCACACGATTCTTTTCTTTCTTGAGTGCTCCTAAGAACCTAAGTCTATTCGTGGTATAGGTCCTGCCATGCGCTACCCATTCTAGAGAGTGAAAATTTTTTTTATTTTACAATAGTTCATTCCTTCTAATGTTTTGCATGTTACTTAAAATATAACATACTTAAAGAGACCTTCTCAAATCTTCTTGTTTAAATAGATTTTGTCTTTGTATTTTTCTGCCAACTCTGCCCCCACCCCATCTGGTCCCTCTGGAATTCTTATCTAAAGTCAATTTTGTTCCTAAATAGTACTTATCACAAATTATAGTTTTTCTTTTTTTTTTTTTGAAAAAATTACACGTTATTTGGGAGCTACAAGGGAAGAAAAAGAGATTTTTTTTTTTTAGTTAGTTTTTTTTTTTCCGAGAGGGGTCAGGGTCACACCTGGCAATGCTCAGGAGTTAGTCCTGGCTCTGAATTCAGCATTTATTCTTGATGGTGCTCAGGAGACTGTATGGGATGCCAGGGATCAAACCTGGTTCACCCAGTTCAAGGCAAGTGTCCTACCCACTGTAATATTAATATGCTTATTAATATGCTTAATATTTATAATATTAATATTAATATTAATATGTAATATAATATGCTTAGGTCCTTTATTTTTTGTGGATAGTATGTTGCTTGTTTGTCTTTTATTGCATTGAAATTTACATAAGAATGAGTATCAGGACACCTCTGTTTACTTGGTTACATCACACATCTAGTGTGGTGTTTTGTTTACACAAATGATTTGATTGTAGTAGAATTCATACTGAGACACAAAATGCATGGTTTTTTTTTATTTTGGTTTTGGACTCACACCCAGCCATGCTCAGGGGTTTCTTCTGGCTCTGCACTCATGAATCACTCCCGGAAGTGCTCAGTGGACCGTTTGGAATGCCATGGATTGGACCCAGGTTGGTCACATGCAAGACACTGAGCTATCTCTCCAGCCCCCCCCCCACACACAACCCGGTGAAAATATTAAACTCTAGCTTTTTATTAATGTTCCACTCATGAAAGCAAACTGCAAGAAAAGCTGGATAAAGGAAGTAGAGAAACAAATATAATATCACAGTTAGGTTCTTAATTATCAAGCTGACTGCAGCTTTGCAAGACATGTAGCCAGTTGCTGAGCCATGAGGGATGGTTCCAAGTGGTCTAAACACAATCAGTGTGACATAGATATAGTGTATGTAGTGGATGGAAGAGGAGAAATAAATTTATATTCAGACTCTTATCTCATTTCTCCAATGTGCTTTTAAGTCCCCAGTCTAAGATGCCAACTTGTTACCAGCATAACTATTTGAGCATTGCTTCATTTCAAGTAATACTATGTCAAATTTTTCTTGCCCAAAAATGAAAACCTGGATGCTAGTAATATTATGGTAGTAGCAATATTGCTTTCCTTGCATGTGACTGACCCCTGCTTGATCCCCAGTACCACATATGGTCCTCCAAAATTCTCCAGGTATAATTCCTGAGCATTGCCAACTGTGTTCCCACAGATTACCCCCAAAACCTTCTTAATTAAATGTTATTTATATATTCTATGATATAATATAAGTTATATATATGCCAAATACCAGTAACAATGATGGGTCTCATTCTCCTAACCCTGAAAGAGTATTGAATATGACTCTTTTAAAATCTCAGGGCTGGGAAGAAGGAGATGTTACTGGTGCCTGCTCGAGGCAATCAACAAACAACAGGATGATCGTGATCATGGTAATATAATTTCAAGTAGTCAATTCCTGGGATTTGGGTTTTTTTTTAAACCTTGTAAATATGATTTTAAATACTAGCTTCATTTGTTAATTAAGTCTAAATTTAGAAGAAATTTCTATATTGGGTTAAAGTTTTGTTAGGTATGACCAAATTAGCTCCAGAAATAGTTTTGGAAACTTGTTGCTTCTGCTATATACAATTTTCTTACACTTCGCTGACACAGTATTAACAATAAATTACATTTGTGAATGTACTGAATAAGAATGTTTTAATTTTAATTTTTTTCTTAACTGTGACAGTGTATATCCTATCTTTGTTTTATTAAGTATTTTGGGCTGGAGTGATAGCACAGCGGGTAGGGCATTTGTCTTGCACTCGGCTTACCCAGCCTATCTGGGTTCGATTCATCTGCCCCTCTCAGAGAGCCCAGCAAGCTACCAAGAGTATCTCTCCCACACGGCAAAGCCTAGCGAGAATACCCATGACGTATTCGATATGCCAAACACAGTAACAACAAGTCTCACAATGGAGACATTATTGGGCCTGCTTGAGAAAATCAGTGCTTTATTAAGTATTTTATTTGAAAATTCATCTTTTACCAATTTTAACTGACTCATATTTTATGAATTATTACCAACTATAAAATTTGCTATCCTCTATGACAATATGTTCCATATACCATATCACATGTAAATATCTCTTATGTTTTGCTATTATTTTCAATTCAACGTAACTTTTAAGAATTATGTTTTTGTAAGTGTCTGACTTTATGCCTATAAAGACTTTCCCAAACTCGTTGTCTGATTTCTTATCTGATTTAGTTCTCATGTTAGATGCAGCAGTGATGTGGAATGTCTTCTAGTTCATGTTTTTTCCTCTGAATTTTTATGCCATGCACAATGCCAGTGTCCCTTCTCATACTTAGTACATACATCACTGTAACTGTCATCAAGAATGTTCTTTTGGGAGGTAGGAAATTTGGATCGCATTCAGCAATGCTTGGGACCTACTTCTAGCTCTGTGCTTGCGGGTTACTAAGGGTAGTGCCAGGGATCAAACTGGGGTTGGCTGCGTTCAAGGCAAATACCCTAGTCTCTAACCTCTCTCTCTGATGCCATCAGAGTGTCTGGTAAATATTGACAATTTTTTTCAATATTTAGATCAATAATATATTTTTGTTTTGTAACCTGAGTCTTTTCCAGACTTTTTCTTTCTAAAGTTGACTGTTTCACTTTGCATTTTTTCCTCAGCCACACCAGAATGTTGCAGTGTCTTTTATACTTTATGTTGCTGACTTGATTATAGGTGTGGATGCTCCTACTAAATTGTTAGGTTTTTAAATTTCAGATATATTTGACCCCCCCCCCCTAGCAGTGTAGGTAGTTCATGACCCATATCTATAGAGTTCTTGTTGGAAATGTTCAGATACATGACTTGGTGAAGTAATTTAGTATATGTAAACAATCTTTTAAAACATACTTAAGTCTAATCCTAGAGCTTCTATTTGTAATTTGTTTTGACTGAGGTAACATTGGTTTCATCATGTAAATCTTTATACACTTGAAGGGCTCAGTGTAACCATACCCACTGTATCAGAAGGGGTCTTTTCCTTTGAACTGCATAGTATTGAGGCAGTTTTACTTGTATGGTAAGGAACACCAGAATAGCTATCTTCTTCACATTCATTCAGTACAGAATTTTAAATACAACTTCCTCTATTTCTAACCTAGTTTCTATCCAACTTAAATGTACTTGCCTATTTAAAGAAGACAGACTTTCTCTCTTAAGGGAAAAACTTGAGCAAATAATGTTTTTTAGCATTTTATGAAAGATTTCCAAGTTTCCTTTAGAATTAAAAGTATTTTCACCTCCAATTTTCTTGTTTCTTACTGCAAATGTTACTTTCCCCACTTTTAGCTAAATTGTATCTTGCCCATTATTTTTTCTGGTTGGTAAAATTTGTATTGCTACAATGGGATTAAACTTAATGGTTATTGTTCATGGCTAGAAATGCATGGAAAAAAACACCGTAAAGTAAATGGATTTCATGGTTGAACAACTAATATAAAATTAATTTAATCTGACAGAAGAACACACTTTTAAAAGATCCAGATTCATGTGATTATAAATTCATATCACTTCCTTTCAGCAGGGATATATTGTGGAAATTGCTATATATTCAAATTCCCAAAGTTAACATGATAGGTATGTATTTATCCATGTTTTGACTCAACTTTATTTATGTACTCTCATAATACCATATTCGATATAATTCTATTTATTATTAAGTCATTTTCTCTATCAAGTTGTCTCTCCATTTAATGTCTCTTTGTTGAGCACTCAACACTGCTTCTCTGAGCCTGCTGCAGTGAGCACACTAAAGCTGGCCCATTTGTTCCTAATTTGCTCCATCCCATGACTCAATAGTATTGCCGGTCCATATTACACACTAATTTCGATGGCTGGAACTGCCAAGAGACATCTGCCAAGACTACTGTCTGTCTTCCCTCATGGTGAAAAAAATATCTGCCACTTGCTAACAATATGACCTTGGATATTCATTGAACCTCTATACATCTGACAATACCTCTTCTGCTTCAGAGTGCCATGAAGGCTAAGTGGTGGATGAGAATGAACTCATTAGCATAGTATAAGACATCTAGGTTAACGATACAGTGTCTCGGAGCTCTAAACCTGTTCCATGAAACTGTGGCAGAAAATGTCAGATCTTTCAGCATGGCCACCTTAGTGTTGCAGCCTCCTGAATGTTGCACCTTGAAAGCTTTTACTCTCTCTCCCTGTAGGACAATTCACTCTGGTACTAACTGCTCCTCTTGGTGTACTGGTTATTTATATTTATATCAGTTCTTATGTCTTCTACAGAGCAGATGTCTTTGGTTCGGTTTTCCAGCCTAACTGGTGTCTCCATGGAATGAAACCTCAGGAGGTAGTTGCTCTAATTTCCCCAATACTCTGGCAACTTTCTAGGGGACCAGTTTTTCTTTCCATTCTTTTAGGCTAGATTGATTCTTATTATCTAGTGATCCTGGTGCTATAAGTAAATGTATTGTGTCCAGTCTTTATCCTGAGAAAAAGTCTTCTAAATAAGGGAGTCGGAGCAGTTGTGTGAGAAACAGTGAAAGCCACTTTGTATTAGGTGAGAAGGCCCAATGTGAGAGTAACATGAAGCTTAAATATTCTCCATTCTACCAGAGTGATTCTGGCTGAAGCGATAGCACAGAGGGTAGGGTGTTTGCCTTGCATGCAGCCAACCCAGGTTTGATTCCTCCACCTTTCTTGGAGAACCTGCAAGCTACTGAGTGTACCCCGCCCACACGGCAAAGCCGAGCAAGCTACTCGTGACGTATTCAATATACTAAGAACAGTAGCAAAAAGTCTCACAATTTGTTGTGAGACGTTACTGGTGCCTGCTTGAGCAAATCAATGAACAATGGGAGGACAGTGCTACAGTGCTACTTCTTAGAAAATAATAGATTTTTCTAAGAAGGAAAGAAAAGTATATTGGCACGTTAAAATAAGGGGTCCTCACCCTCCCTTTCTTCCACAATTAATTTTGATATTTCTATGTGTTCTCTGGGTTACAGCTAAAATTATTGTATATATATATTTTTTTCTAAATATATCATACCTGTTGTTCTGATAAATGCTTTTCCATCAATGGGAAATGGAGTAGGTTGTTATCTGGTGATTTGGTTCTTGTTACGTAATAGCTTTGGTATTAACCTTCTGCTTTGCTATTGCTTTATTAGTAACAGATGTAAACCTAGCTGCAAGTTGTTGTTGAGAATGAGGAAACTTACTTTTGTTTTCAACCACTGCATATGTCAATTGCTGAGACTTCATTTATGAATGTAAATATATTTCCAATTGTATTTAATTTAATATTCTTGATCCTAGTTATTTATTCCTTTTCTTGAAGGTATCATACTACACCACAGTTACTCTCTAATGCAGTGATTGGGTGAAAAAATTGCAAATACTGGGAAGATAACATTGTTTTCACTTTTAGCTCGTATTATAAGATGAGTGGAAGATCTGGGGAGAAGTTTTTGCTTTCATTTACTTTTAAATCATATTGAAGACATGCTGTAATGTTGACCTCTATAAACCATAAATGAGGATATTTTACTCTTTTCTGACTACTGTGATTTTGTTATATTAGTAAGTCTCCTAAGATTTGACCTTTCATTTAGATA
>JAOXYA010039154.1:0-12647 GCA_028565675.1 Sorex palustris
GGCCACCCCAGCTTTTTTGAGGGAGTTGTTTGCTTGCAGGATTGTTTTCCATCCTTTTACTTTGAGTCTGTTTTTGCCACTCTGTGTCTCTTGATAGAATCAGCTTTTCATCATAAGACTTCAACTTCCTCATTGAGTATGTGTGTGTGTGTGTGTGTGTGTGTGTGTGTGTGTGCATGTGAGACAGAATGTGGGAGTGTATGCGAGAGTGTGAAAGTGTATGTGAGAGAACAAATGCGTGAGAAATTGTGTGAGTGTAAGAGAACATGTGTTGGAGAGAATATGTGTGAGAGAATATGAGAGTGTGAGACAATGTATGTGTGCGTGAATATGAGAGAGAATGTAAGTGTGTGTATGTGTGAAAGAGAATGTGAGTGTTAGAGTGTGTATGTGTGTGTTGGTGATTCACTTCCATTCAGTTTGTGTGCTTTCCTGACAGCTCAACTCAGCCCCTCCCGCCCAGTGTTTGAAACCCAGCTTGTACCTTCCATTCTCATCTCCCAGGCACCCTATGTACTGGCTTGTGCCTCTTCTGGAACCACGACTGGTGGCAGTCTTGCCCCTGCCATTTTGTTTCTTTATTGTGATAAGAGTCTTGCCATAAACTTTGGTAGCTTGGTTGGGATCCTGGGCCCTGCTCGGGCCTGATGAATCCCCTCTTCCTTTCCACCAATGATGAGGTTTCTAACTCACATCCAACCACAGGTAACTCTCCTCCTTCATGCTCCTCCCTCCACCTACAAACCTGCATAACTCTAATATATGAAATCATAAATAAATATAATTTTTATTTATGGTCCTAGACACTGGGACTCCTTAGCTGGCTTCTATTTAAGAGTAAAATCTGATCTAGTTTCATCCTGCCTTATTTTCTTCCCATTGAACTACTGCTGAGGTCCCAGTACCCCTTTGGATGAGTCTACAGGTAGTAAGTTCTCCTGGGTATTCCCTGCACTTCTGTCCTTCAACTCTCTCCCGTCTTAGCACTGAGCTACTTGGGCAGGTGGGGAAGGAAGAAATTTTTTGCATGAGTCAGTATATTTGCTGAATAGGATAAATGGTACATTAATTGTGGTCAGAAGTTAACTGGGAGGAATAATAATTGTATTTCTCTTCTCTCTGGCATTAGCATAGAGATACTAGAAAAGAAATGCTGGAGAGAAATGCCTCTTGGAATGTGGTAGTCTCAAAGTGGTGGGGAGTTTCTGTGCTGGACTGTGGCCTAAAGAAAGGAAAGAAGGAAAAGAGATCTTATGATTTTTTTCTCACCTATCAGCACTATCAATTTTTCAATCACACTTTCTTTTTAGAGTTGACTTAAAAATATTTTTCTTTTCTTGTCCTGGATCAGTTATACACCTGGAAACCTCAGTCTTTGGGTGATAAACTGTAGTTAAATACCATTTTTTCCTTGATTTTGTTGGCTTAGGTTTTTGGGTCAGCTGTGCTTGGAGCTTAGTCATGGCTCTGTGCTCAGAGATCACTCCTGGAAGTTATCAAGAGACCAAATGGGGTGCTGGAGATCAAACCCAGTGTCTGCTATGTGCAAGGCAAATGCCTTAACTCTGAATTATTTTTTTATCCCTTTCACTTTACTGGAATTTGGTGTATTAATGATCTCTTTTGTACTAACTATCATGCCTATATACCATGTCCAGAAAGAGGCTGCATCTGAAACTTTGCTCGGAAAGTGAATCTGGTGAAGGATGTTGGCCAAGAATTTTCCCAGTCTGGGAAAGTGCAGAAGGCCTAACCCACTCCCAGAAGGAATTAAAGGGGTGAGAAACTCTTGAGTGTGAGTGAGCATGTGTGAGTGTGGGTGTGTGTGAGAGAGAGAGAGAGGGGGAAAAAGAGAGAGGGAGAGAGAAGGAGAGAGAGAGGGAGAGGGAGACGGACAGAGAGGGACAGAGAGGGACACACAGAGAGGAGAAACACTAAGGGGTGGTCTAGTGGATGTCATCTGCTCTCTCTGGAAGTAAAAACACTTGTTCTATCCCACCTAGCTATGGCAGCACCCGTGTCAGTCATTTGCAAGTCTTTAGGGCAAGACCTTTAACATTTATTTAACGCTGAAACTATATTTAAAAATTTTAGCATTCATGAAAGTTTAATATCCACAAAGATCATAAAATGCCATGTAAATGAAAAACCTCAGTAAAACCACATTAATTCAAGAGGAGAAAGCTAGAAGTGAAAAATAAGGTATTTCAAATAGATTGAAGAATAATTGGATAAAAGTTACTATTGTACTTTGTTGCAGGTCCCTTAGGGAGGGCTGATTTAGGACTCTTTTATAGCCAGCATCCCAACCCAAACTTCTTCTTCTTCTTCTTCTTCTTCTTCTTCTTCTTCTTCTTCTTCTTCTTCTTCTTCTTCTTCTTCTTCTTCTTCTTTTGCTTTTTGGGTCACACCCAGTGATGCTCAGGAGTTACTCCTGACTCTGCACTCGGGAATCACTCCTGGCAGTGCTCGGGGGACCATATAGGATGCTAGGAATCAAACCCGGGTTGTCTGCGTGCAAGGCAAACACCCCATCCACTGTGCTATCCTCCAGCCCCCATCCCAAACTTCTTGACCAAAGTCTTGCCTTTTGGACCACCCCGAAAATGTCTTTGGTTTGTGGTAGTCATCAGGAGTCAGCAATTTCTTAGTCAGAATTTTTGCCAATGCACTTTTTTTTTCTTGCCTTTAAGGACAAAGTTTCCCTCTTAATATCCCTTTTACTGTGAAAGTACATTACAGGTATCACAGATATATTTATGGGATAATTAACATTCTTACACACTGTGTCTGAGAGGACTTCGTGGTCAAGCTTGACCTTTCTCAAAAGATGTATGGAAGTAGAATTCTAAGGTATGAGATTTATTCTCTGGTAATTCTGTAGAAAGATGATATAGTCTCACTGGGAGTTTTAATTACTGGTGGAGATTGTGTGGCTGTCAGAGCTCAACAGCCAGGCTAGGTAGTAACTCACAAATGTGTTGAGAGTAGCACGGAGTGTGCTTCATCATCCTCTCCCCGCAGATAGCCAGGAGGAGGCACCCTGGTCTGATTCTGGCCTCCATTAGCTGCTAATCGGATGCTGTGGTCTTTGACCTTTTCTTTACTGAATGGTTACAGAGTTCCAATTTGTCCTATTAAGTGGCAGGGAGAATATCACTGATCTAGGGGACCCTCACTCCATTCTGCTTCTCTCCTTCTTGAACTCTTCCTTAATCTCTAATGTCAAGTTTAGAGATTATTCTCATCGAACATCAAATTTCTAGGCTCACTTGGGGACAGAGTAATAGTCCAGCAGTTAGGGTGTTTGCCTTGCATGTGGCTGACCCAGGTTCCATCTTCAGTATCCCATATGGTCCCATAGCCAATCAGGAGTGATCCCTGAATGCAGAGCCAGAACTAAACCCCGAGCACCACCAGATATGGCTCCAAAACCAAACCAAAAAAGTTGCTAGGCTCACAGACAGAAAACAATGAAATAGAAACCATATAGTTGGTTTATATAACCTTTGACTGAGTGTGACTTTAAAAAGTTTATTTTGGACCACACCTGGCAGTGTTCAGGGCTATCCCAGCCCAGTGCTCAGGGCTTCCTTCAGCTCAGTATTCAGGGATAACCCTCAGTGGTGCCTGGAGTAAAATTCAGTGCCAGGGGTCAAACTCAGGGCTTGCACAAGCAAAGAAGACAAGCATGTACTACAGTGCTTGAGCTCTTTTCTGGCCCAGAGGTGTGAGAACACTAATAAGAATAGAAACCACCCTTGTTTGCAGAGTTATAAATTCTGTGTCTAGTTCTTACTAGCTCTGCTTCACTTTTGGTTCCTACTTGGGGGGTGGATGAAGCAAAGAGCCAAAGGTTGGATTTGGAGCAGGAGCAGAACAGAGACTAGGTGAGGGGAACAGCCCTGTCTGGGAGTCTGAGCTTTGAGCCTACCAAAGGGGAAATAAAGAAGCTGGAAAATCCTGCATATTCCCTGCTTGGTGGAGGAAGAACCCTGGTGTTTTTTTTTTCTGAGGAGTTTATAACGCATTTCCCATGGTAACCACACAGGATGGGATAGAAATAATAACAAAGCATTAAACATGTTTAAAATAGTTTCAAATTTCTCCTTAATTAGGTCCGTTCACCCCATTCAAACTAGGGTTGTTTATAAAGAGCCTGTTTGTGCTAAGTTCCCTTCTTTATCTGTTGTGCTGGGAAGCTTTTGTGGATGCTCAGTGCTGAAGAGAAACCATGTAAAGAGCACAAAGAGAAGCTTAGGGAAGGCTTCCAGGTGTGGCAGTATGGTCATTGTTGACTGGGGGGACTGTCCTGTGCAGTGCAGGGTGTTTGAATGTATTTGGCACAATAGTGATACCTGTGTGTGTGGTGGTGGTGGTAGTGGGGGGGGGAGATCAGATCAGAAACACTGATCTAGAGAGTCCACAAACGTGGATTTCCCATGAAATTTTCTCTCTCTTTTGCTCTCTTCCAAATTATGTGGCACTACATCCGGTGCTTGAGTTAGGAGAACTATGCGGCAGATCTGGAAGAGTTGATGCCAATAGTTTAACTGGAGTCCATACAAAGAGAATGGATCTCAAATCAGAAAACACAGCCCAGGTTTCTCTTGCTGGGATGTAAATTGGAAGCACATTTCCTTGCCTCCATGAGTTTTTTAGCACTGGAGAAATTTAGAAACTGAACGTGTCTTTTGGAGAAACTGCTGTTTCCCTATCCAATGACTCTGAGGGGGCATTCCATGGGCCAGAAATTATTCTTTACATGTTATAGGGAATGCAGATGGGGGTCAGATTCTCTGTGATCAGCTAAGCATCCCTGGAGCAGCAGTTTATGGGTCTCTGGGGGATGCAGGTCTGAACAGTGGTTTGCTAGTGTGATAATAGCATCTGTGGCACACTTTGGAACTGAAAATGAAAATACGGCCATTTTCATGGGTGGGGTGGAGGGGAGACTTGCAGTGTGTGTGTTTTTCACAAACTCACATCACGTTCTCTTTCTCCTACTGAAAAAGCCTCATAGTCCTTCAAGGGTGGTTAAAGGAGAATTGCTATTTCCTAAGTGGGGAGTGGTGGCATTTCCTGACTCGATAGGGTTTAGCAATACAGGAAGAGGACAAGAGGAGAAGTAAATACTATAGATTTGTAAATGATACAGTTAAATAAGCAAGAAGAGCCCTCTGCCTTCTTCCTCTCATCCTTTGGAGAGTTTCAGTTCTTCTCCCATTGAATTGATCTCTGACTAAACAACAACAACAACAACAAGAAAACTGCTTGGATCTTGGAGTGAGAGCAGGCTTTGCAGACAGGAGACCCGAGTGTCACCCCCAGCATGCTATTGTCGCAGGATCACTCCTGGGAGCACTCCCCAAGCACGGAGCTGGGAGAAGGAAGAAGCTCCCACAAACCAAAATAAAAAAAAATTCAAAAAGAAAAGGAAAGAGAAAAAGAGGCTGCATGGCCCTTCAGTCCCTTTAGCTTGGATTGTTCTTTGGCAGTGAGTGGCAAAGCTCAAAATAGGCAGTCCCTTTCCAGGAGAGACTGGCAAAAGTGCTGTATCTACAGGCTGAGGAAGGATAGCTAGGCTGCTCCCTCAAGATGCCAACATGAGCACTCAGACCAGCACTGCTCACTGGCCTCCCTGTGTGATTTTCTCCTGCAAGATCATCCTGTGACCCACTTCCGAGACTGTCTTCCACTGGAATATGGGGCTGCTGCTGGCAGAGATTTGTGATTCCTGGGTTGATAACCAGGCTGGTTTACCCAGTGCCTGGAACAAGGTCTGGCACTTGGTGGGCCCTTGCTAAATCCTTTTTGAAAGAACACTTCTCCTAAATCATAGAAGGAATAGATATGCCACATCCAGCTTCCATATATCATGAGCCCTGCAATGTTTGACTAGCAGCCTGTCCTCTCTGGGCCTTTGTGTTTTTTATTTATTAAATGGAATTAACAAAACATCTTCTTTGCTGTGTTTGTTTTATTAGAATCATCAAGTCAGTCCTTCTTAATGTGAATTACTATAACTTTAAGAGTGTAAAGCACCCAGACTGTCAGAGATGCTAATAGAAGTTTTAGAACGTTTTTACACATTTCAGAACAAAGAAGCAGGGAGCAGCCATTCTGGAGAACCCAGTTCAGAGAATTCAAACTGATCACTCAAATGTACTTTCCATGTAGACTTGGAGAAATTCCTCCTTTGGGTTCAAGGCTGTCTTCTGTTTGGGCTTCAGCACTCTTTCCAGACCTCATCTCTAGTTAAAGAGTTTCCTGACTCATGTTTTTGTTTTGTTTTGGGACCACAACTGTCAGTGCTCATGGTTTAACTTTGACTGTGCACCCAGAAATAACTCCTGGAGGTGCTCAGGGGACTTTATGGAATGCCAGGGATCAAACCTGGGTTGGCCACATGCAAGGCAAATGCCCCACCCTCTGTACTATCACTCTGGCACCCTGACTCATCTTTTATTTATTCTAATTCTTCATTCAATATTTCTGGTCTTTCTTGCTTTAGATCCAATTCTACATGCCTTTTAGACGCTGCACTTGACTCATGAACCATGATGACAGCTTAGGTATTTGTAGATGATTTGAACTTTGCATATTTTAAGTCTCAATTGACATTATTTAAAAGTAAAAGTATCTTTAGAATATTACCAAGAGGATGATATCTGTTGTGCAAATGATCCCAGAGGAAGTTTCCATCTGGTAAGCCATATAAGATCACGTGACTGCCCTTGGGCAGGTGGGAGTTTAGGTACTTCAAAGTCTGCATGACTTTTGAATAAAATTTCTCAGGAGTGGTCATCTCCGGGACTGGGTCCTTTTTCCTGTTGGTGAAATGGGAAATATCTTAGTAGATGATGAGAATAGATGAACACAAATGCAAAATACTCTCCCCTTTCCCCCCAAAATGTGGTAGCTATTGGTGTATTGGTGCTAATTGCCAAATACTCCTGGCTTCCTGACTGTGTTTATGGCTGGCTGTGTAGCTGTTCAGTGAGTTACCAGAAGAAGTAAGATGTGTCATATTTGTTGATGCAAGGGCCTCTAGGATGCTCATTATCTTAGTCATGGATCTGTAATGCTCTTTGCAATGGTCTATATTGCATTTGTTTCACCAAATGAGTTACGAACAGAGTCCTGAGGTGATAATTGATGAACAGTGTGAGCGAAAAGTTAATGCTTTATGCTACTCAACTTTTAGGGGATGTTAGTTCCTGGAGCATAACTGACCTTATCCAGATTGATTCATATGATGAGTATGAAATCAAAGGAGTCCTTTTTTCTCAAACAATTGCTTATTGTTTGACACTTTGAGATATGGCAGAGTCTCCTGCCCCCGTGCCTGGCTGTCCTCACCGGGGCCCCTTGGAGGGGGGCAGGTTGAGTTTCCCTCCCCTCCCCGAGCAGAGCCCCCACAGCCGAAGACCTCCAGAACCAGCCACAGCCATGCTGAGACCACTCTCCACACGTCTGGACAAGCCTCATACATGAAGGAACCGGCAGAGGAACCCAGGCATACGGGTCCTGGGGCTGAGATCTCCAATTCTGTTCAGATCTGGACTGGGCCTTCTCCACCCAGATCCCCCATCTTTCAGTAGGTAGGCGTTACATGCACCAGCTGCTTCCTGCTCCAGGTGGTCCAATCAACGGTTTTGCAAACCACAACACTCAAAAGGAGAGAGAGAACAAAAGGGAATACCCTTCCACAGAAGCAGGGTGGGATGGGGAATGGGAGTGGGAGGGATATTGGGACCCGTGGTGGTGGAAAATGGGCACTGGTGGAGGGATGGGTGTTTGATCATTGTATAATTGAAAACCAAGCACAAAAATTTGTAAGTCTACAACTGTACCTCATGATGTCTCACTATTAAAAAATTAAAAAAAAATGTTCATCTTCATCTGGAAAGTCCACAAAAGTGAGTCAGTTACTGCTCACAAGAAAGTGGCTACATGTGGACTCCTGGTCACTCCACCATAAGGGAGCAGCTGGTTCAGGGCAGGATAAAGGCTTCAGAGAGCGTGCTTGGCATGCTGGAGGACAGGGTTCAACAGTCAGTACCAAAGGGTCTCTTGAGCACTACCAAGACTGATCCCCAAGTTAGAACTAGACCTTGGTTTTTTAGAACGTGACCTTTTTGAGATTAATTAAATACATAGACTCCTATAACAAAGTCACACACACACACACACTCACACCCTCAGACACACACACAAACACAGACACACATGTTTTGACAGAATATTTCTGTCTGATATTCCCCCTTTAAAAAATTTTATGATTTTCTTTGTTTTTAAGAATTTGCACACCTGTATCTAATATCATGTTTAGATTTTATAGGACTCATTTCATTGGAACAGGTTCTTGTGTATGATTCATTCACAAATAAAGTGAATGAATTGAAGCTGATTGAATACGACTAAAGAAATAATAATTAAGAGGTTCCGGAACTGTAGGTGGAGTAAATACCTTTTTCCCTAGAACAAAGAGAAGAGGTAGGATAACACTACCAGAGACTAATGACTTTGGGTGCTTTAAATATCAATGGCTTAGAAATACCTGAGACAGTTCATCAGAATATGAAAGCAAAGGCCACTCTGGGGAAGGAGTTTATAGGAAATGATGAGCTGTAGAAATCAATCAGATCACAGCCCTGAGTATAGAGATTGGAAACAAAGAAGCAGATGATGATAAAATTAAAATAGCAATTCAGTACATCGGTATAGAATACCAAAGGAGCCTTGTCAGTTTTGCAAACAACTTTTTGTACAGGATTCTTTTAAGAAGAACATGGAATTGGATAAGGATGCAATGACTGTATAAATGAGTGGAAACAAATGGTGAGCCATAGAAAAGAAAGAAAGTTATGCAGAAGATAATCAAAAGTGCATAAAATGCAAATATTGGGACTAAGAAGTATTGTGGCTTGTATGAGATCATTGACATGTGAAAATAGTCAATATGTAAAGTGAGGCAAAAGTGAAAAGCCAAAAGGGAACCATCAACTGATGACTCAGATTCTATTCAAGATACAAAATACACCTTTGAGAGGTTGAAGAATGAAGGTGTAATTACAATTAAATAATAAAACTGGCACATATATTAAGCTCAGGTCATCACATTTAGGCAACTCTTATTTCTAGGACATGGGTGTTTGTGTGTGATTTAAATAAATTTTAGAAGAAATAATTAAATATTTTTATTTTTATAATAATTAAATAATAATTAAATAATAAACTCCTTAGTAAAATCTGCTTCGTCTCTCTCCATGCTTTATCCTACATCCATGACGGGGAGGGAGAACAGCATGTCACTTTTCTCCATTGATTTTGTAGTTCCTGAAAAGGCTGCACTACTGTGATTAAAAATAATTAATTATTTCAAACTTTAAGACCTTAACTTCTAGAATTTATATTGGTATAAAAGAGAAAAGAGACACCTCCCTTTCCTCCCTCCCCTGTCTAGTTTTATTTTATGAAGGATAACAAAATAAGTCCAGTTTCTTCTGCCAAGTTGTTTGTTTAATAGCGATTTTCTAATTCAATTAGATAGGAATAAAAAGAACAAAATAATGAATGCCATTAGGCTAATGCCATAAAATAAATCAAATAAAATTTCTGGTTTCAATCATTTTATAATTAATATCCAGATTTTGGTAGAATAACATTAATATTAAACCTCTAAGGTCAATACAAAACACTGTCCTCCCGTTGTTCATCGATTTGCTCGAGCAGGCCCAGTAACGTCTCCATTGTGAGACTTCTTGTCACTGTGTTTGGCATATTGAATACTCTTGGTAGCTTGCCAAGCTCTCCCAGAGGAACCGAACCCGGCTCAGCCGGGCTGGCTGCACGCAAGGCAAACGCCCTACCGCTGTGCTATCGCTCCAGCCCCTAAGGTCACTAGCAATTAGCAAAAATATGAGTTGTAAGAGGGCATAAAGAAAGGATATTTCTTACTCTGAGATTTAGGACCCTGCTTTCTCCTGAAGCGGATTACATCTTTTGACAAGGTAGGTTGTTAAAACCCATCATAAAATGTCAGTTGTGCTGGGGCTGGAGAGATAGTACAGGAAGGAGGTAGGGCACTTGCCTTGCATGTGACTGATGCAGGTTTAATCTCCAGCTCCTCATATGGTCCCACCAGGAGTGATCTCTGAGTGCAGAGGCAGGAATAAGCCCTGAGCAGAGGATAGCATGGCCCCTAAATCAAAAAAGTAAAATAAATGGTCAATTTTACTAAAAAGTAAGAAAAAATAAAAAGTTGGGGAGATTATTAGGCACAAGAAACTCAACACTGGCTAGATAAGATGGGCAGCAGTGACCTTGTGAAGCAGGAACCTTCTCTCAGGGTTTCCATTTAGGATTAGTGTGAACTGCAGAGACCCTGGAAGGCAGGCCTTGAGGTATGTGTGTGTATGTATGCGTGTGTGCGTGCATGCTCATGTGTGCCTCTCTTTCCTGGGATTTCATGTGATCAGATGTCTGAATACTTGTATGATCTGGCAGGAAAGCACAACCCCAAGGCTTGAGAAGGTGGTGTGGTGCAGCTTGACCTGCTAATGGAGAAACCAAGTGAGTGAAGTTCTGTTGCATCAGGAACGTGTCTGATGAGATCTTTTGGGGTGGCCCTGTAAGGTTCAAAATTAATTAAAAACTGTAATTTGAAATATTAAGTCTTACTAGTACACGGGCCCAATCATGTGGTTAAAGAAATTCACTTTTCTAAAATAAGACTGGCATACTTCCTGGCTCGTGAGACTACTTTGCCTTGCTATTGTTGGCTGAACATTTTGCCAAAGATATTTTTGCTTTTCGTGTAAATTCCCCGCGTGACCTCCACCAAATCACATCTTTCAGATATAGCTTACCTATGTGTGCTCATGCTGTATTAATTTCCCAGTACCCTAATAAATTATTGCAAGCTGGGTCGCAAAGCCAAGGATTGGGGTCAGAGGGGCACAGTTTGAAATCAAAGGTAGTGCAAACTAGCGCCCTCTGCAGACTTGGAGAGGAAAATCTCCTGGTCTCTTCTAGCGTCTGGGGGTTGTCCCCAGTCCTGGGCTTTTCTGGCCCCGCAACTCAGAAGACGAGAATACTCCTCCCAGGAGATAGATCAGGGTCGCCTTGACCCAGAAGCTGCAAAAAGCAGGTAGCCCATTGGACTACTCTTGTCCAGAAGAGGAATGCAACATTGCCCTGGGAATTTCACTTCTCTGATCAACAGGAGTCAGGGTTGGCTGTTATTACACCGCAGGAAACTGAGGAGTATGTGTGGATCCATATTCTGAAATGCTCTTCTCTCCTCTTTGAATGCATTGTCTTTTGTCTTTCCATTTCTTTATCAGAACACAAATCATTGGGTTGAAGGCACATGTTTAAATGGTGCAAACTCTGTTAAACTCAATGATATCTGTGAAGATCTGAATTTTAAATAGATCTCATTTACTTGGCCTTAAGATTTCAATGTATCTTTTTCTGGAGCAGAATTTAACTCATAATACAGTTAATTAGAAAATACAATAGCACAGCAGGGAGGGCCTTTGCCTCTCATGCAGCTGACCAGGGTTTGATTCCCAGCATCCCATATGGTCCCCTGAGCACCGTCAGGAGTAATTCCTGAGTGCAGAACCAGGAATAAACCCTAAGCATCACCGGTGTAACCCAAAAAGCAAAAAAAAAAAAAAAAATAGATGCCAATAGTAAAAGACTCGGGCAACATACAAGACTCAAACCAAGGTCTTACTGTCTTTGGCTAAAAATGAATAACACGTGTCAAAGGGTTCATGGTGCAGAACTTTTGTCTGAGACATTCTAAAATCTGCTGTGTTTGCTGTGACTTCTGAAGTTCTCAGTGAGTTTAAAGGTCTGTCTCAATACAAGCCAATTCTTTAGACAATATTACTGCAAATTAATTGTCCTAAGAAAAGAGAAATAGTTGTATTATGCTTTATCTTGTGGTTTTGCCTCTAGGAAAAGAATAAAAAGTATAGGTGGTTGAAACAAATAGTTATTTCTCGTTTGTGATAAAAAAAAATAAGTTACAGAACGGGGTTTGAAAGCTTTCTTGACATTTCCTGGAAATCCATTCACTTGCTGTCACTTTGGAGTTAATCGCCACTGGCAAAATTAACAGTTCTCTTGTGTGTGAAAAGTTTGAGATAGTATGTCCTTACAGTAGTGATTTTCGATTTCCACCAAAGTCGGGAAAATATCCAGAATTAGATACTCATCTTCTCTTTTATGATGGTGTTAAACTGGGCTGAGATCTCCCCATAGGAATCATATGAAGACAAGCTGCAATACAATTAAAAAAAAAGGGTCTTTATTGGCTAGCTAGGGCCCTCATCCGGCTCACTGACACAGTGGCAGCCTTCTTGGAATCTCAAAAGTGAGGGGCTTTTATACCATAGTATTATATAACAGGGACTTTCCATGGACCACCCTTTTGGCTTCAGTTTTAGGGCCTTTCCACTACTTGTACTTAGTTGATTGGTTATAATTTGGAGTTACGTAAGGGTTATATAGTGGGGGCTTCCCTACCTGCATCTGATTGGTAACCCTTAGTTGACCTCACCATGGCTATCTCACTTCAGTGAAATCATAACTCAATTCCAGGTATCTGTGCTCAATTCCAGGAATTC